>JACCGJ010000712.1:46174-75121 GCA_013407085.1 Atriophallophorus winterbourni
TGGGTAAATGATATTGGTACAGTGTTTTACGAAGTAAAAGGTGTAGGAATCGCCTGCAAGCTATTTTGTGGTTTCTCTGTTAGTGAATTACAAGTGTGGCGAACCTATATATCAACTTGGTATAATGATTAGAATATCTTATGAAGGTGTAAAAGGAAAGCATATTTAAACCCCGAATAAAGCAGACGATTACTCAGAGATGGACTATAAAGTTGAAACGTGTTCCAGGCAAGGGTTATCACCATGTTTCACTTGGAAAGTTGATATTTTGTTAGTTTGAAGTTTGCATTATGTTAGACTTTGTTACCCTTTTTTAAGAAGGAATCATGACCGAATTCTTTTATTTGCTTGCAGCTCGAATTGTTTGACCAAAACAAGGATGGAAAATTGCAACTGAGTGAAATGGCAAGGTAAATGTGAAACATATTTGCTATCCGAATTTGATCAATGTATTGATTCTTTTTGCAAATCAATTCATAATGATGCAATAAATATATAAAGCGTTTCTTACTGCAAGAAAGAAGGCAAATAAATATTCAAAATGTTGCTCGTAATTTTCTAATCTAACGGCAATAGCAACTGTGTTTAAAAAGGAATTTAGCCCATCAATTATCAAAAAATCCAATCATTTGTTAAACGGTATGTCTTCTCCGTTTATTTCAAAATAAAATCCATCAGGCGCCTTCTAAATGTCCTATAATCGAAGGACGATTTGCTATCGATAATGCAGAACTGTCACCCTAAGTAAAATTGATTTTATTTTAGAAATATCCAATCCAAACTTTCGAAAAAGACTTTCAATATCAAGCCAGTGGACCAGAGATGTTTAAATAAGATTATGGTCAATTTCCAACTAGTTTAAATGGTATTCTCTATTTCGTGATGTTCGAATAATTTTGCTTTCGCCTGAAGATGCTTGGGAAACATATGCGTGATGTTGGGCTAGAATGATTTTATTATAAAATTTTCAATGCCTTGTCTATCAATTTTATCTATCTTTTGTCTTCTGCTCTGTCTAACCGTATATTATGGCACGTTAATTTCGCATTAATCGCCAGAAAAACAAAACAAATTGCCCCCTCAACATCTCATTAAAACTGGCGCGAAAATTGTGATGTAGTTTTGTGTACTTAAAATATTTGCTTTTGTGTGTTATGTAGCATGTATTGAAATTAATTCAAGATGAATAAAATTGATATCCAAACATATATGATAGCAATGAATTTTCGTGGGATTATGATATTTGTAATATTGTTGATTTGCACTGTAACAAACATTTTTTCGATCAATCGGTAGAATGTACGGTAGAAGAAGATTCAACACGAGCGCATTTTACAGGTTAAATGCAGTTTACGAATGTCTGATTTTGTTAACTAAGCACATATCATGCAACAGAACTGTCACTTTGAATTTGCATAACTTTCCTATCGTTCCTCGACAGATTGCTGCCGGTGAAAGAAAATTTCCTTTGTCGTCCGTTTTTCAAAGTAAGCAGAATAACCATCCACACCTGTTGTTAATCAATGTGTTTAATTTGTCATAAAAATGGCTTCACGTTGCATTTAATTACGGAACACAATCGAATTCATTTTAATATAATCAGAAACTTTTGGCACAAATAGTCACTATGTTCGCACTACAAGAGACAATCGTCATACGATTTGCAAATAAGTGAATTGGCCAGGTACACGTGAAACCTATTCTGAATTTGATCAATATATTGATTCTGTTTGCAAATCACTTTGTATTAATGTATAAGATATGACAAACGGTTTACTGATACATTAGTCGTCAGACTATAAATCGTCAGACACTTCGTCGTCGACACTTTATCCCTAGACCCTTAACCACCAGACATTTGATCCCCAGACATTTAACCCCCAAGTCACTTCATCCCCAGTCACTTAATCTTAAGTCAGTCAGTTTGATAATTTCTGAAGAATGCGCATATCTCAGCAAACTTCTTCTTCTGTTTGATAAGAATTTCAGCACTTGCTTGAAGAACTGTGGCCGTATGCTGTCGACAATCCTCTCGCAAACCGTTAAGAAATGTCCACATGGTGGGATGTTGGCAAGTAAAGAGTGACTGTAATGCATCATTCAACGGCACAATCATGAGGCGTAAATTATCGTCTGCCTCATTATCTGCTTCCATCCCTAGTTCACTTATTTTTCGTTGCATGGTATGATATCTCGAGCAATTCAGCGATACTCAATTACGGAAAGAATGACGTACTTAAAATCAGAAGTTATCAAACTGGGGATTAAGTGACTGCGGATGAACTTGTGGGTTAAATGTCTGGGGATCCAATGTCTGGTGATTAAGTGTCGGCGATAAATTGTCTGACAATTAAGTGACCGGAAACCATGACAAACCTTGAAATACGAGATTTTATAAGATTGGTTAGTGCATTGTCTTGTGCTAAATAAACCCGTTTGAGTAATTGGCTTTCAGTTGGGTTGTGGGATTTGTGGATACACGCGATTAGCGTTGGACAGGTGGACCTCAACTGTGCTACTGTCTATTATTGGTTTCGGATTTCCAATGTCGGAGTGGCGCTGTCCATGTTTCGGCGATTAATTTATTTTGCATCTAGCCGAGTGAAACATGATCACTTTTGATTAGGTATGCTCGAATGATTTCGCGATGACCGTAAAATTTTTGAGAAAATTTATTTAGTCAAACTTAATACGAATCGTTCCAGGTTTTATGTAAATAATAACGAATTATAATATAATAGAAGACATAAAATGTTGTGAAGTGTAAGTGTGGGCAACGTGAGCACCACAAAACATAACAATGTTCTTTTTTGAAATATTCACTTCCCTAAATGCTGCATTCATCAATACGGGTTCATTTACATATAAACATTGTCAGCACGTTATTTTCGCTTTATTGAATTATACCTCTAAAAATTGAAAGAACAACGGATTATTGTCATATTCGGTTGCAGTGATTCTCGAAAGCATAACAAGCTACACTGTCATTAGCTGTATCAGAAGGAAGGCCATATCCTCGATTCATTTCAATAGAAGCGTTCAGTTGAGGTTTTCAATAGCCTTTTGAGGTTTTCCGATTACTTCACCTACAGTACAATCAAAAGCTCAAAATCAGGAACAGATCTATTAGGCCAATCACAGTCTTTCACTTACATTCTTAAGCGAACAGTAAACATACTTGAAATGATTACTTGTATGAACTATGTCACTATTATATTTGATGCGAATTCACAGAAAGAAGTATCGGATTGGGTTTGAAAATAGTGCGTTTAAAACTGTTTTGTGGGCCTCCTTCGGCCAATGTCGATCATGGATGTACATCACAATCAGATTATATTTGTCATGTTCCACAGCTTTTCAAATTAGTAAACAGTTCGATTCGGGAGGAACAATGTCTCCCGCAACGCTCGCAATGATAAGCAAAACTCGGTCGATCAGCGTCAGTTGCACGCGGTGGCGTGATCTGCGTTCGGCAGCCAAGAGCTGTATCTACTCCTCCCCAGCTTGCAGACGACAATTTACACAATACCGCCAATGTGAGCTGTCCAGAGCAAGTTCTTCTCAGCTCGTGGGGGTCAATTCCAAGAGTTTCCATATATATTTTTCAAGCATCATTGTACCGCAAGTGCGGTCTTCCCAATAGTTGACTTCCTGATTTCAACTTAGCATAGAGTAGATCTTTCGGAATACGACCCTTTTCCATACTGTAAACGTGACCAAGCCACCGCAGGCGGCCCTGTCGTAGTAGGGCAAACATGCTCTGTAGACCAGCTTTGGAAAGCACTTTAGAAATAGTCACTTTGTTTGAAACTGTAAGTATTTATTAAAATAAGATTATGTTGGTCTTCATTAGAGGATTATACCATTAAACTCGATAATGATAATAATACTCTGAGTTTGTTATCATCGATTTTGATTTTCAATCAGCATATGCACTGCTAATAAACATTTTGTTTTCAGAGCGCGGCTCACATCACCGAAGAGGATATTGATAAAGCCTTCTCTCTCTACGATTTCGTGAGTCCTGATTAGCTTACAAAAATTTTCCCGCTAAATATATTATCGGTGTTTATATTCATTTTTATGTAGATATATTCCATTATACTAACCGTTCTACTTCTTTTAGATACGTAAATACTAGGCTTAGTCTATAATTCGTAATTAAGTGGTAAAAATATAAACAGTGTATAAAATATCAATATTTGCACACATTTTTATCACAATCATCGAAGTTCATGGAAATACAAGTGTGGATTGGGAGCTTGAAAAAATATCCATGATTGCATGCCATTTCCATCAACATGTTGCTAGCACTCATCATGTAGAGACAGTACGATCGTGATACACATGCCAGGAAATAGCGGAGAAACAGTAAGCACTAATATTTGTGTCGCTTCAACCAAAAAGGCTTATCTTACATATGGACCGAATTAAAAACAAGCTCAACCAAATAGATGGCGGCGAAGAAAGTAGCAACGAAGTTTCCTACGGTAAAAATGCTGATGACTGGCCAATCATCGGCTGACTACTACACATTACAGTGTTTTATGTGAAAACAAATACAACAAAGATCTACGTATATTCCATCGAAATGGATAAATTTTCATTGCTAGCGATGAAAAACATATCTTGACAATCAAAATGGCACAACTAACCACAACAGACTGAATTGAATGCATCAGGAAAAGAATAAAAGGATACATTGCTTGTTTTGGCTGCAATGACTAAGGTATTCATGCACGTAGGCAGATATACACAAGCGGTAGAACCCAAGGACTTGCATAGATAAGCCAAATTCACGTGCATTTTAATCAAACCCAAACCCCGCAAACAGTATCGTGTGGTTAGCACTCATTATATACGGACAGTATGTTTTGGATCGGTATACCTGCGAATAGTGCAAAGTTGTTAACATGGCTTGAAGTGTGAAGCTATTGCTGACTCTTTCGTGACAATACATTACTGAAATTGAATAAATAGCAAATACCGAATTCGAAAAGACGTAAACAAGTTGTAAACTTGTACGACTCTATTGGATAAGTCTGGCACGAACACACTATTAAATCACATGTGTTCACACATGTAACTAAGTTAAACCCACGAACATGAATAAAATATCCGCACTTACCCGCCTTATCCAACAGTGCCTTCAGAATTCATTTAGAGGATCAGGATCGTACCGCCCCTATTTGATGAGTGCAAACGGCACGAAATTATTGATGGGTTATGTGACGTAAATGCATGTAAATGGTGATATTTTGCAGAAATTCGCTAGTTTTATATAAAAGAAAGAAAGATTGCGAAATAATATTATGTCGATTTTCTGATTTTCCCGAAAGACATGCGCACCTCATCGATTTTAAAATGCATTTCTCTCATCATATTTAGTCTCCGCATTGCAGGATTGTACAATTTTCTTTTATGCTCTAGCGAGTCAGAGTTATTCTACCAGTTTTCCTGATCGATTGTAAGTAAGATTTTGTGTAATCACGCGTTAAAAACCAGCGATTATCCGCTCAACGTTTTTCGATTAAATACGCATTTCGTTATCGCAAACCCTCCTCTTCTCTGGAAACGTTCTTCTCCCTGCCGTATGATTATTTGACAAGTAAATGTACAATCAAATAAATTTGAGAGCAAAATACTCAAAATATTTTTTGGGCGAATAACCCATGAGCTAATCAAATTATTATACACAGAAACGATTCTAAATAGCACAGCGATAGATGAAATCAATGTGTGTAGCGTAGATTTTCAATACGTTTCATTATGATATTCGTGCATGAAACAAGTTTTTGGATCAGAAGGGAAGGCTACATCATTTGACAAATCACATGTTGATTAGCCTAGCGCTGAAGCAGACATGTAACACCTGATAAATGAAGTCTTGTACAGCTTTAACAATCGTTTTAACCTCTCACAACACAGACCCAGTTTCCGTTTAATTACGATTTTATCTCGCCATCGTTCGACGTAATTATCATAATTGTCTTGTTGAATTGATTGTTACTGATAACGCGAGCAGGTAACTTTCACGCAGACAATGTTAGTACACAATGATCCATACTATCAGACAGAGCAAATTACTTGCTGAATAACTCAGCTCCACTTGCTTGTTTGCAAACTCGCATTCACAAGGTGGGTTAATTAGTCTGTCTGAATTCAGGATAGAGAAACGGTTCAGCTCATAGAACAAAACAGCAATTTCCGAAATTTTCGCTGACACATGAGCATACCGGGGGAACATTGATTCCTCGAGGCTTGTTAATCAAGATCAACCATAACGAAGTGACCGGAATTGAATTTGTTATTCCACTTCATTGATTTTCTTTCCGAAAATTATTCGATTTCAACATAGGAATTTGTTTGCGTGAAAATAAGCACCTACGAAGTTAAATTTGTTCCAGGCATAGAAAAATCATTGGAATAAATCAAACTTATTCCTCTTGGTCAGGTAATAAATTTGTTGATAGCTTGATTTAAAGAAGAAACAAATTAAATTGACCGTTTGACCAGTCATCAGTCTGTGATTCTATAATGAGCATCGTTGCTCCTTGTATCAACATTAGTTAACAGTTGCTATATTTACACTTCACCACTCTGCCAAGGCTTAAGGAACCAAAATACCAGCATATCCTCCTGATGAACCGTCGTAAAATGGTTATGAGGTGTAGATGCGAGGATCACAATCCTTTTTGGGAACTAAATTAAATTTAGTCATTTGGACATTCACTTCGCAACAGCAGAGCTACATAATATCTCAATTCTATAATTCCTTTTGAGTGTTCCAAGAAAATGGATTTGATAAAATTCTGGTTGTTTTCTGATGACGGCAATGCATGCAAATACGAACTGCATTGGTTTAATCTCATCTACAGGTATTGGCACATGTAACTGAACTAGTTGGTCGTTCAAAACATTATCCAACAGTGCTTACAAGCTCAAATATTCAACCATTTCCTCACTAGTTCAAGGCATGCTGATCCTAATCGTACTGCCCCTGCATGATGAGTCCAAACAACACGCAACCGTTCGTAGGCTGTGTAATGGAACTGCATTGAAACACTGATTTTTCGTTTGGTTATTTATTCATGCTAGAGTTGTTATCGCTTGCTTCAACTGAATCTGGCAAAACGTAAAGATTTTAGGTCAGTTCATTCTTTGCTCCCATTCACTTCAAAACGTCAGCGGATGGAATTTTCAATCAAACGCGACCATTTAAAGTGGCGCGTGAAGCAATTATTTAAATTGGGTGAGAGCAACGCAATCCCCTTTTGGTAAAATGAAACTAATATTGGTGAGTAGTTTTTATATGCTCTGAAAACGTGCTGAAGCATGAACACATTCTGATCTTGCTAGCCACTGTTGGATAGGGTTGGCACGAAAAAAAGTTAAATCATATGTGCCCACAGCCATGTGGATAGATTATTCAACAGATATGTTCTTAAATCAGGTATGCTGTTCACATCCCTGTGCAAAGACCGGTTTCCACGATATTTCGCACGCCGCTGTGTACATGACATAATACACGGTGAATCAAGGTTTTTAATGGTCTAAAAAATAACAAGTTTAATAATAACAATACGATAGACAGGCGCGATCAGCATCAACCCTACTTGCTGATCATGGTTACCCTAAGAGATTAATTAAACGCCAACTGAAACGGGTAAAATACCCAGCACACAAAACGGAGAAAGTTTGGCGTGCAACAGTTTCTATAACTTACGTTAAGGAAGCGTCAGAGGGGATAAGTCGAATCTTGAATAACGCAGGTATACGAGTAACGTATTAAAGGGGTATAACGCTCAGATCCTTATTAACGCATCTGAAGGATAAACACCTTCAGCCTGCGCGACGAATTGTTTATATATAATCAACTACAAGTGTTGCTCGGGAGTATATATCGAGAAAATCATCCAGAGAACTCAGTACTAGGATAATTGTACACAAAAATCGAATTCTTAAACAGCCACGCAAATCCAGTGAATATCAATCACTGATAAGAGATTCAGCACTAGCTGAACACGTGCTGGACACAGGTCACAGCGTAGATCTTGATAACGTAGAAGTGATAAGGCGGGGAATAAAACCATACACGGAACGACTTCACGCTGAGGCGGTTGAGATAACAAAGGCTGGTAAGAATACTGTCAATAAGGTGGATGGGGCTGATATCTCCACAATCTGACGTCCGGTTCTGCAGCGGATAAACATTAACGCGCGTGACCCCTATTGCGCGCACCGATTACTCAATCTAGCTAATCGGTCAGCAGATCTGCCAAGACCAAAACAATTGAGGGATTATACGGCAAGTAGGGGTGGTGGTGCGTCAGTTAATGCTGATCGCGCCTGTCTATCTTAACGAGTGCAGAACCCACCATGGGCTGTGCAGTTCTTAACTAGCTTGGGATTGGTCGGGTGTATGAAATTTAAGCTTGATCTCTGTTCGTACTGACACCAATGGTCTGACGAAGCCTCTGAGTCAGAAGCGAAACGTTACAAACAAACAACTCTCACCGATTCGTTACATACTTTATTTTTTCATGATTATGATTCCCCGATCGGTCACGAACATTTTCCATTACATTGCTGAACAATACGATAGAGTTAGTTAAAAATGTATGTGTATAAAAACAAGATAAGCACCTACACTATACATAAGTGTTCGGGAAACGAATAACACAATAAAAATTCGTGTAATTTCGTTTTAAAGTCATTCAGTGGAGTGAGAAACGGTTGCAGGTAAACTGCACCAAGTAAAACAGACACGGACAGAATAAAATAACCTACTAGATTTCAGCCAGGAATGGAGTACCACCAGCATATATTCATGGGTGCGATAATTTCTCGTAAGCCTTTCGCGTGAATAAATCCTGTAAGAGATTGTTTGGAATACGGAAAAGTTTGCAAAGTAGGATAAGGTCTCCTCTTATTCGTCTATATGGAAATTCGAAAAGATTTAGGTGAGCTATCCTTTTTTATAAGGATTGTTTTGGATGCTGGGAACTAATTTGGTTAGAACTAGTATTGTCTAATCAAACAATGGTAAATGACGTGTTTCCTACCTATCGAAAACATGGAAAAATTACACTTTTATTTAAAGGATTACATCGCTCCGCTCTTTCAAATTACTGATCCGTTGCTCTGTTACCTTTCACTTCCAAATTAATTGTGCGCCTCATTGTTGAGAAGATAATGAAACATTTTGAACATAATCAGTTGCTTTCGAGAAAATAGCATCGATTTAGACGGAAATATTCTTGTTTATCTAATCTTCTGAGAACGCTGGATGATTTGACAGCAGTAGATAAAGTACAATCGATACACGCCAGTTAACTAGATATCTCCAAAGCATTTGATCATGTTAAACATAGCCTATTACTGAGGAGCTTGAAAGGCTTGGTATCATCGGAAAGTTATTGAATTGGCTAAATGACTACCTAACAAATCGCACAACAAATGGATGTGTTCACGGCGCATTATCAAACCAAATGCAGCAACTAGCGAAGTTACCAAACGCTCAGTCATTGGTCCGATCCTCTTTCTGTTTTATGGCAGTGAAGTACCGAAATTGTTCGATGTAACATTTTGTTATTATCGGACCAAAAAAGATATGGCGGATATGCATCCGTAGCCCAAAAGACTGTCTGCTATTACATTGCACAACTGGTCGTTGAAGAACGAACTGCAGTTTAACTCCAACAAATGCAGGATCATGAATGTGGGGAATCAAGTAGAGTTCACATATATCATATAGTTTCGCATGTCCTTGAAAATTGCAGGGAAGAAAATGATTAGGGTGTATGGATATGCTCCAGTTAAAAAACCTCACATCAAACTAACAGTGCCTTTACAAAAGCAGCACCTGTCCTAAATCTACTCAAACGGGTATTCGGGTAATTTTAGCCCAAGATATTTATAAGTGTCATGAATACATACTTGAAACCCGTAATGGAATGCGCTGTGCAATCATGGTCTCAAGAAGGATGTAGAACTTATGCAACATAGTTATCACCGCTCAGCAAAACTAGTTCTGCGCATCTGAACAATCCTTATAAAGAAAGGGTAGCTCATCTGAATCTGTTCGAATCAGAGGAGACCTTATCCTACTTTACAAATTTTTTCATACCACAAACTATCTCTTACAGGATTTATTGACGCGAAGGGATAGGATAAATTATCGGACCATTGAATATGTGCTGGTGGTACCCCATTCCCGCCTGATCTGTAGAAGGTATTTTTATTCTTTGCCTGTCTGTTTTTGCTTAGAACAGTTCACCTTCTAGCGTTGTTCACTCCAATAGTTTGGATGACTTTAAAACGAAATTAGACGAATTTTAATTGAATTATTCACTTATACACTTACGTTTCAATTTTACCATCGTACGGTTATTGATAAGCTTTTTAAACCATTAAAAACATTGAAATACCTTGAAAAAGCAAGTATTTGAGTGGTTCGTATTGCAAGTTCATGCATTGCTTTCATACATGAATGGAAATTTTGAACACTAATTTTTTTAAATATCACACTTTTATCTAAGGTGTGTACATATATATTAGGTTGAGTTGTTTCATTCTCGATAAATAGCACTCTCTGTTTTTCATTTTAGTTTCCAGCAGCATTCCAGTCGGTATTTATTTATATCTGTCACTGTTTTCTTTCATCTAGGATGGAAACAATACGATTGAAAATGAAGAACTAGAAGGATTTTTGAAGGATCTTTTGGAGTTGGCTCAAGAGGTGAGAGTTGGTCAATTATTTACTGATTTGCATTTATTGTTATTTTATTATTTTTTATCACTATGCTATAAATTATAACCGTTTATATTTATCGAAAATTATATTTGCGTAACGAAAATGTCTATGTTTACGATTCAAATAGCGTTTGAAGGATCAGAACATCATATCTTAACTTTGATTTTGCCTGTTAAATTAATGGCGAAGTGGGCTCGGTGAAAATCTCAATTATGAAGCAATTAGACTTCGAATTTACGATCAATGAACTAAAGTCGTACAACACCTTGGATTTTCGTATAAGGATATATATATATATACATATATATATATATATATATAATATATATATATAGGAATATCGACAGATTTTGTAGATAGAAAAAACGTCTAATATTGTCTTGGTGTGAAGGAAAATTATTCATTTTTCTATTATATCATGAAAATATGAAAATGAACAACATTTTGCGTAAGCTTTAAATTAACGTGAACATACTCTACGGCTAATTTTGGAATACATATAAGCGTTTAGTCAATTACGCATTTCGTGTCATGTGTAATGATCCCGTTTTGACAGGATTGCGTGCAACTTTGTTTGGAGGAAACTAGCCGAAAACTATTTGTTTCCGAGAAAAATCGAACAGGAATAAAGACGCGAAACTTGTGCAGAACTGCTTTCGTTCTAATCGCTTGGTCATTAGCGTCATGCCTACAGCCATGACCGTGAGAGTGCTTCACTTAGATTGATTCGTTCATAAAGTCTGTAAAGACCACGTTTACCAGTGTGATGACCTTTTGTTCGAAACAGTGATACGGACAGCATTTTAGCCATTTTGCCGAATTTAATCGGTAATCATTTTTAGTGATTATTATTCATTTAAACTTTAATGCAATGTGGCTTGTCTGATCGTAATTCACACACACCAAATTTTTAATATATACTGGCCCGCCTTTTCTACAAACAATTGTATAGATCTATATAGATCTGCATAGATCATTTTATCGACGTTTCTCAAAATATGCCAATACGAAAAGCGGTACAAAATTGCTATAAGCTAGATCGAGCAGGTTACGAAAAAAGTTAAATCACGGTACTGAAACAACCAATCTTTAAAAAAATGATGAGCCAAACACATGAATATGAAGGACGCCAATCAGAAGTGAATCAATGGTATTGAATAACTTCAATCCTTTTTAAATTTGTATTCCTAAACCTCACTCAGATTTTTTAAAAATAACTACAACTACTGGATTGTGAGCGCTGTGGGCGATGGCATCGATGAATAATTCAAATAAGTAATCGATCGTATCGCACACTACGAAAGATGTGTGAACTGAGATTGTATCAAGTTGATATACACTTGAGAACCTCACATCCCCAGCACTTACGCTCGGCTGTGGACATAGTAAGATCAGGTTCAGTGGGCCATGAAACAGTGATGTAGTGGTATACAAAAGTATACTTATATGTCAGTGTTGAATAGCGATCTTACAAAGAAGCACGATGTTTACATGCAGAATAACAAAGTGATTATTGGTAAAGCACTCACGGCGGTTATATACTACGAATATATTGAGGTGCTCACATTACCATACATTGTTTATAAGCGCCTTGAGTGCTTGACCAAGACTCACTTTGTGATTCTGTATTTTTAACATCGTGGTTTTAACAAGAACCTTAATTAATTGTGGCGTACATGTTTACTTCCATTTACAAATATACGACTGGTTTGAGACTCACTGAACCTGATCTTACTGTCTCCACCTGATGACGGCAAACAGCCAGAAACTAGTAATTGTGCATTAGGGATGGGCATGTGAGCACCACAATACATTGGTCTTTTATATTCGCCTCGAGTACTTAACCAGGAATCACTTTGTGATTCTGTATTTGAACATCGTGGTTCTTTGTTAGAACCCTGTATAACAGTGACATACAAGTGTAGATTTGTTCAAATAAGACACTTCCATTATAGCAACTATGTGTGCTAGGAAATGTTGTGTCTTAATCAAAATCCGAAATTGTTTAACTTTTCACAATAATAAATGACTGAAATGCTCATTTGCATGCATTACCATCACACCATGACTGATTTGAAAATATTTTTTCAACTTGTGGATTCTTGTACCTCGTTTCAATATGTAATATTTTCACGCAAGCGTTTAATTAAGATTTATATTCTCTGTTAGGTAATAATAATAATCGCGGAACAAAATTTTGCGAACCGTTCAATTGAAATCTGTTTCAATTAGCATCAAACTATTTCATATCGTCTGCCTATGTTAGGAACAAATCAATTTCAATTTATCAGTCAACCGAAATTTTTATTTATGAGTATCAAACTGAAAACAATCTCCTTACTTTTGGTGATGATGATCAGTTTGAATTTTGTAGAAAGTCATGAGTGTGAAAGATTCTAATTGTTAACAATTTCCGAGTTAAACACTCGAGAAAACAGCAGATAGAATGGTTTGTTTGTCATCGCAAAAGCGTTTCAAAACTATCCCGTTTTCAATACGCTGCAGGTGACAAACGGTTTTGTTTTGGGACTTAGTTATGAAAACTTAATTTCTTTGAATAAGTAGACTGTGGCTTAAGGGTTTCGTGTCATTTTAATAAAAATGTTACAAGGTCACGGTGGTCTACTAAATGGTCGCAAACCTGATTTCGTATTTCATGAATTTAATAGAATGTAATGGGAAGATTTTTCATTCTATTATAATCAAACTGTTAGAATTGAATGAACTGTATAGTAACTTGTTACATTTGTTACTATGACGAATAATATTCAGCACGTGACAGATATTTTCTAAAATCTGGGCATTTATTTTCAAACCTCATGTGTACACTGCGAACACCACATTTATTAATGGATAACAATATTTTCATCCTCACGACCATATCGGGTTGAATTCATTTTCAGGTCTTCAAAGTAGATGAGATGTCAGGTTTCTGTCAAGATTCCGAATGTAATTTATGCCAGTGTTAATTGTGATATATGCCCATTGCGGTACAAAATTGCACCGATTTATTTTCTTACGTTGGTTCTGAGAAAGCATGGATTGTCTGCATCCTAGACTTCCTCTCTTGTCTTAATTTTTAAAGACTATTTAAAGTAAAACCTCGTTGCGACACAACTGGAATAGCGTGTTAGGTGAACATCAAGTTGTTTTTGAAAAAGCGAAGTTAAATATGTTATCTACTACTAATGGCGAAATCAGAATGCGATTGAAATTCCCCGCGATTACAAACTACAACTGGTCTCTAACTGTTTGCCGTCATCCGGTGGATACTTTGAAGTTTGGAATTAATGAGCATCGAAGCAGTGGGAAAGCAGTAAACAAGAACGAGAAGGACAAAGCCTTAATGGAGCGTACTTGTTCAGTGGGCAGTTTCTATATATATTGTGGGCGTCTTTAGGTCGATGTCGACCATTGGTGTACATTACATGATGGCCCAATTAAATCGGAAAATTAGAAGCAACTATCCTTTCAATTTGTTAGCATTTTCGATATAGTTTTATCGGGGGACAACATATGTTAGATTCCAAGCAGATTTTATGAAGGTCAACATTTCTCTTACAAATTTCATCAAAATTATCAGTTGTCGGATTTTGAACGTCTGAAATCTTCTTTCAAATCATTTACATAAAGTCATAACCAGTCAATCGATTAATTTACTCAGATTTGTGACTAATCATTATGCACCTAAACAATTAAATCAATAGTTACCGAAGTATAAATATAATATCATCATGCCTAACATTTTTGACACCGCGTATCTCGTACATTTATTGTCGATAGATAATTTGCATTTTAAAATTTAACGCCAACCATATAATTTTTTAATTTTTGCCTTTATTCTACATAACTGAAGCCATAATTTTCTATCACTTGGCTTCGTAAATTCGTGGGTTGAATGCCTACACAAATCGATCTTACTCGTAATCGCAATATTATCTCTAAATTCATTTTAATAATCCAATCGAAAAAAATTTGTGTGAACAAGATGAGTTGACAACCAAGTGTCCAAACGCGTTTGACAGCGTCAGTGTGTACTGTGAATTAGTAAAATGAATTTAGCGTTTTAAATTAAAATTGGATATACATCAAAATTATGTCATTCGATTTTGTTTCGATTTTCGCCATGTTAAAACAAGTGTTATTGTGCTTGGTATAATAACAGAATCTTACTAAGACTACGACGACAATACGAGGCATTGTTTTGTTGGTCACGACAGAAGACTTTGAATTCACTAAGCGTTTTGCTGTTTCGTTAATTGAAGATGACAAGATAATTAAAAGAATGCGTTTAATCTTTGTGTTAAAAGGTAAAGTTTGTTTGACTGCGAGATCACAGGCAGATATACTTTAAACCACGACTCATCGAGTTTAAACTTTAAGTCGTTTTATACGTTAAACTCTCATATATGACCAATATTTTGTTATTCTTTACCTCCCTTCACTTGAAATGGAGTATTTCGGTTCAAATTATTTTTACGTTTCGGCTTTTCATACAGATCCCGCCGAACATGCGTGGTCTTTAGAGAATGGTGTATAATTTTAAGACACGATCAATGCAATGCAAGCCCGCGAGGTTAGACCTGAGTGATGCAGATGAAATTTTTCGAATGACCTACAAGAATAGAAAAACTCATTTGCATGCATCTCCATCACACACACATTCCACGACCGGTTTCGTGCTGCTAGTACTCATCAGGTAATGACAGTATGATCAGGATCCGCATGCGCTTGAAACAGTGGAATAATTGTAAACAAGTTGCGCTTGTATGCCACTGTTGGATAAGGTTGATACGACCAACCTGTTCAATCACATGAGCCCCCACTCATCTAGACTGGGTTTAAAACCCATGACCATGAATATAAAAACTCATTTGCATGCATCTCCATCACACACACACACCCACGTACAAGAGAATTATAACTAATGGTAATATTCCTCATATCATTGGAATTTTACAAGACGTTATGTTCTGCGAGTAGTGTTCATCTATAATAAGTTTTTGCGATAAATCAATGCAACGATTTTCGCTGATTGTTTATACCCTCAAATCTTAATTTCTGAATTTTCTATACACTAATACCAGGCTTTAAGTAATTGTATAAAATAGACCTTTTCATTCATTAAATTTACACAATACGCGTCAGTGAACTCAAAATTGTTGATTGCTTCATTGATTTGGTATCGATTTTTTGCCTCTCAACCAGGACTATGACGATCAAGATTTGGCATTTTTCAAGCGGGTCATACTCAATCAATGGGATGTTAATCGGGACGGTAAAATCAATCGTGAAGAGCTGAAAATGATGCTGATGCAGCAGTCTCGGTTAATGCAAAATGCTGAAGCACAAAAATAATTCGAACAATGCCACATTGTAAATTCTCGCTGGCAACTCCGTTTTCCATCACTCTATTGGCTACAAATATTACTTCACTTATAATGGCACATCTAATAAACTTAATGTTCACATTTCCAATCATGACGGTTCAGATATTAATAAACAATTTTACGAAAAACATTTATCGGAATAATTTCAAATCATCACAACCCAATCCGGACTTCCTTGATTTTAATGGAGATATTCATACAAATAAAGCTATAATTTTGAAGTTCGCTTTTTTGAATTATGCAATAATCGAATACACGGGTATCATTCATGGAGAAAATCGTTCAACTCATTATTTAATGGGATGAAATAGTTTACGTGTGAAACCACACCAAAACGTGTATTTAAATTTGAAAATATTACGCAGCGGAAGGACACGCTGGATTGAAACAGCCGTTGGGTTTTATGCGTGCACTCTAACACCCAAGTTATAACTCAAGCACATTATAACTAGTGCCCATGAGTGTGGTTCATATCTTGGGTTATATTTGACGCGTGCATTTAATCCAATGGCTGTTTTAGTGTAACTCATCCATGCTTAGGAACGTTTCACCCATATGAGAGTAGAACGAACATTTTCTAAGTTTTACCACTCGATTATCCTGGGATTTTAATTACATATATGGATGAGCTTAAGTTGATTTTGCTTTACGAAATAAAGATCTTTATGTAGAAGACTTTCGTGGCTAATGTGTAGTGATGAAAATGGCTTTACATGCTTCGCATGATTGTTATCAAGAAAACAAACAATAACTATTTTTCACAGTTTCAAACTTATACAAATTGAAAACTATAGAGACTTTTCTTACAGGTGTGTGAAGGGAAAGACCTGGAAAATTGTATCTATGGTGGCATCGACTGCTTCCATTTAGGAAGTAGTAGAGCTGACATAATTCAGCAGGTAACAAAATATGCAATATAGCCAGGCTAACATGGCTATGTTGGAATGTTTTTGTTAGAGAAGCTCTGGTATGGAGAATTCAAATTCTATTTTACGTTTGAAAATTTCTCATGCGCCATAAGCTTAGATAGACTGAAAATATTGGATTTAATATAGAACATAATTCGTACAGACTTGACGTAAAGAAATTTGACTGCGATCGGTTAGAGCAGGTTTTGAGAAACGTTTCACTTCCGACAGAGAAGCTTCGTCCTGCCAATGGTGATAGTCAGAACAGGGAACATGATTAAGTAGCAGTTAACCAACCACCACTGATTTGACCTCACCGCTAAACAGCCTATAGTACGTCACGTCTCGTAGGCATGACCAGGATCAGTGGTCGATTCGTCTGTTGTGTAAGTACATCAATCTAATGCAAGCGAACACAGTCAAGGTCGGTTGCACTCTGGCCCGCATACGTAAAAGTACATAGCTAATTGGGTTAAGATCAAACAATTGTTGAAGGAAAAGAAAAATCTAATTAACTATCAGGTATAAGATGAATATTACCTATTTACGTTCGGATCAGTGCTCAGTGCCAGATTGTGGATATTTCTGTCCCATCCATCTTATTTGCCGCCAGTAGTACAGACTTGGTTCTAGTTTTACTCAAGAATCACACCTAATAGATTATTTGTGTGAAGCTGATACCATTAAAATAAGCTAAACCATTAATATGTGCTTCATTAATGTATGTTGTGGGATATGCTGTGTCAGGGTATTTTATATACATATAATCCGTAAATAAATGGTAATTGATGAAATTGTCTACTAACTATTGATAAGAAACTGAGTTCATTAGGTATCCGGAACGCATAGTTATTGAACATTTTCGATAGTAACTTGTGCCACTAAATTTGCCTGTAACCAAAATATCTGTATTTGCATGCTCTTACTTTAAACACCCAAAACCAACGATTTGGTTCGATTTGCTTTAGGCTGATAGGTGTACTACGATCCGAATCCGCTTACCTGTCTTGATTATGATTATGATTATTATATTATTAATATACGAACTAGCACCAAGCAATATGGGACACACCATTGGTCCGCATGTTGTTCATGTAGTTTAATTCAAAAATCCGTCTGTTTATAACGATGAATTGTAGTTAAGCTGGTTTTCGGATATCCGAATGGTAATCTCCGAGCCTATGCAAAATTTAACATTCTCTGTGCTTTCATAGGACATTCGGTATCCTTCTGGTGTAATCATCTTTCTTTCAACGTTTCAAGTATTCAGACAATAACCATCACCTGTGTGGTTCCGTTGTAGATTGTTATAAACTGTACACAACGCAAAACTAAATTCGCAGCTTCTCGCATGTGGCAACATAAATGATGACCATATCATTATCTATTCTGAGATGTTTGCCTTCTCAGTTGAGTATTATAGGGTTTGGCTCAATGGGCAGAAAAGCAGATGTAAAATAAAAACGTTGTAATATGAAACCAATAATTATCAAATTTGACACAGACAGTGTTTAGATTCAACGTAATTCAAGGTTTTTAATGAGTTAAAAAGCTACAAGCTTAACCATAACCATAGGATGTTAAAAAAATTTTTAAAATATGTAAGCGTATAAAAACAAGATAAGCAGTTAGATCAAACAGTATATAAGTTTTAAGGAAACGAATTATTCAATAAAAATTCGTCTAATTTCGTTTTAAAGTCATTTAACCTAGTGGAGTGAGCAACGGTAGAAGGTAAACTACACCAAGTAAAACAGGCACGTACAGAATAAAAAAACGTTCTACAGTTCAGGCGGGAATGGAATACCACCAGCATATATTTATGGGCGCGATAATTTCTCGTAAATGTTTCGCGTGAATAAATCCTGTAAGAGATGGTTTGGTTTACGGAAAATTTTGTAAAGTAGTATAAGGTCTCCTCTAATATATCGATAGGGAATGTCAAACAGATTCAGGTGAGTTATCCTTTCTTTATAAGGCTTTATCAGATGGTTAGAACTATTTTTGTTGAGCGGTGATAGCTTCGTTGCATAAGTTCCACATCATTCTTGAGCCACGGAGACCAAGACTAAACAGCGTATTCCATGACTGATCTCAAGTATGTAGATTCAAGATTCAAGATTTATGGTTAAAAAAGCAAATTGCTGTACAGTACCATAGGATATACGTATAAAAAATTTAAAAAAATCGTTACTTGTATGATCATATCCGTGTTCTTCATAGGTGGAGCAAAAATAATCCTCAATGGCGACACTGACTGAGGGAAAAGAATCTTTGGATGGACGGTAGTTCCGTGCGTTAAAAAATATAGACATCAATATGTAGGGGCCAACGCAGTAGTTCTCAACATAAGGTTTCGTAACCTTTGTTTAAAGATGTGCTCGTTCGCTGAGGTAAAAATATCTGTCGGCAAGCTATTCCACAAGAAGCATACACGTGCCGTGCGGTCATTCAACGTGCCGTGCGGTCACATTATTTTGAGCTCCTGATTATCAGGATATACTGTTCTTAAACTTACACTTACGTGGATATATTATACGTTGTTGGACTCCTCTCGAAGTCAGCTTTCTGGATATACCACTCTCGTAGCGGTATTCGATAATACGAGCAAATTGGGATTTATCGTGATTTTCCCATATTGGATTTACGCGTGCAACTCTGTTAATACTCTTCAAGTCCTCAAAGGGATTAACGTCATTCAAAAGATCTTATTCTTCGCCGTCGACTGGTCCTACTTTCAACATCGTGCGATCAACTACTGAAGAGTATCACCGGATTAAATTCTGATTTTGCTCTTTTTCGTGAACACTGAATTTTTTGTCGCGCACACTATATTCATCATCGATCGCTCGACCGAGCCAATGCTTGTGCACAAACCACTGAACAGTGCTGCTCATAACCCTGACCGGATGACCCCGAAACGAAAACAAAGCGCACCGGGCTGCATGTGTGCGGTTTGCCGAAAGTCGGTAAGTCCTAAGGCAAAGTCTGTCACGTGTTACGATTGTTTGTCGAAAGTTCATGCTAAATGCGACAAATCGCTGACCTCGGATTTAGTATCGATTATTAATGGAGATAATTGCCCTGGTGTTTGTTATGTGTTGTCTGGTTTGCAAGGCCAAATCAACACCGTCAGCCTCGGCGACGAAAACCCCTGAATATGATATTGAGACGCGTCTAAATGGAATGGAATCCAGTATACACAAACTAAATGAACTGATAATAAACGTCATAAAGACACCGTCGTTACCCGACTTAGAGGTTACTGCCGAAGAGCCGGTAGATAATCCATCATACTCGAGGCCAACATTTGCCCAGATAACCGCGCAGATGGTGACTAAAACGGGGAGGCGTTCGTTGGGATCAGTGACTCCTCGACTTAACGGAAACGAAAAAGGACTCAAAAAACCACTGCTACTAAAATGACTGACTCACATTATAAAACAAAATCCGCGGGTGTAAACCTTAGCGTTATATGTACAAACGTGACCGAGTCGCAGGAAACGCTGTTTGAAGCTAAGCAAAAACATGACTTAGCTGAGTGGTATAAACTCTGCAGTCAGATGAGAATGGCCGCAGTTACTCCTTCATCAATAGTTCGATTAAACCGCCACCTGAATTCTCCTCACAAGGATGATCCTCGCCTTTTAAGAATAACGCTGCAATCTGCGGAGGACGTGGAAAACGTACTCTTAAATGCTTACATTCTTAGAGGTGTTCCAGAGGCTACATGTCGTATCCATGCAGACTTACCATGGTGGGAGCGAAAGTCGTCGCAGAAATCTCGTGGAGAATGTAATCCGAGAAGTATTGTAATTCTAGGTGTTCCGGAAGATGCTGCTGACGTACCTTCTCAAGAAAAGTCTGAGCACGACCACAAACAATGGAAATATCTAGCCGAAACAATTGGTATTAAAAATGCCATACTTGTGGATGCTTTTAGGATACCGCGGTCTGCCAACTATAAAGGGCAAGGTCCTAGCCCTTTAAAGCTAACCTTCTTCACAACAGAAATGACGGATACTATCAAACGTGAATGGAAAGCTAATAGAAAAAACTTACCACAAAACGTCATGTTGAGCTTGCCCAGGGTAATAGCCGAAAGCAAGCAAACGGATAGCACCGACCCACAAACGCCTAGTGATGAGGTTCAACCTGAATGTCAAGCGATAGCTCCAGACGTGAGACTAAGTGTGCCCAAGCATGTTCCCTCACTGAAACCCAGAGAACCATCGCAACCACAGCCTGATTGCAATCTTGTTATTGACAGTTCAAATGTTACCCCAAAAAACGAAAAGGGTCCGGCTCATCGCGAGTCGGACCAATAGCTACAGTACACGATTCGACATTGTGTAAGACAAATACGATCAGGTGCATATATACAAATGCTCAGTGTTTAACTAACAAATTAGCTGAACTATGTGAGCTTTGTGATAGACTTTCACCCGATTTGGTTGCAGTTACAGAGACTTGGTTCCAGCCCTGCATGACTGATGCTGAGCTTTTGATTCCGAAAATGTCACTACTTCGTCGCGATCGTGATCGAAGATCCGGTGGTGGAGTTGCAGTCTACTATCACGAACGTTTAGCGCAGTGTAACGTCATCGATCATCCTGACCTCAGCCTTCCTGATACGATGTGGTGTTCAGTAAAGCTAGTCAATGGAGATGAATGTACGATCGGCATCATTTACCGCTCGCCATCATCCGAAAGCTCATACAATGATAAGCTCATCGAATCATTGCAACACATCACAAGATGCCAGACTATGCAATTGCTAATCATTGGCGATTTTAATCTCCCGCATCTGTTTTCGAGAGGTGAGCACTCCCTGCATTCGTTTGAACATAAATTCAAGGAGGTTATAGAATTTGCTTCACTACACAATCACGTTAACCAGCCAACTCGCTGGCGGGGTCTTGACCAACCTTCAACCCTTGACCTTGTCTTAACGCCTGAGGCAACCGCAGTAGAGGGTATACAATACCTGGCACCACTGGGGAAGAGTGATCATGTTGTGCTTTTGTTTGATTATGTATGTAGTGCGGAACGATTGTGTGAACAGACGAAAGTCATAAGGAAAATACAATTTGAATCCTTAAATATCAGTCTCCGGGATGCATACACTCATGAGTTTGATTCAATGGATCCTGGCTCATATTACAATTCGTTTCTAAATTATCTCAATTCGAAGATTTACGAAAACTCGATTTTTGTACCACACAAATGCAGCTACAACAACCAGTTTGTTATTCGGAGTAGAACGAAGAAATGGTTAGCTGTTAAGCGAGAGTCTTGGGTAACTCATAAGAAGTTTGGTACGGAAGAAACTTGGAAGCGATTCTGTAAGATACGGAATAACGTCACGACTCTTGTAAGAGAAGATCGCATGCAATTCCAATGGAACTTGCTTAAGAGAATGGAAAAGAATCCTAAGCTTCTCTACAAGATAGTAAATGAACGATCAAAGATCAAACCAGGTGTATTCTCTGTACTAACACCTCATGGATTGACCCACACTGCCCAAGATACCGCCGACGCTTTAGCAACGTTTTACTCATTTGTCTTCAATCCCAAGCGTTGTATACCATATCAACTTTCATCAAGTTCACCACATTTCGAATTATTAAGTGAAATGACTATCAACGAATACATGGTTGGGCGGGAACTTTGTCGACTAAACGAAAAGAAGTCCCCTGGCGCAGACAAAATTACCCCCGCCGTACTTCGCAGGTGTCGCGTTGCTTTGACTGCTCCTCTCACTCGCATATTCAATCTCAGCTTAAATGAAGGAAAAATACCACCGCAATGGAAAGCAGGGATGATAACTCCTATTTATAAAGGCGGTAGCCGTTCAGACACAGCAAACTATAGACCGGTAACGTTACTTCCGGTGATCTCCAAATTAATGGAACGCATTGTGACTGCGCGCATGAGAGAACATTTTGAAAACCAAAATATTTTGACTGCAGCACAACACGGTTTTCGAAGAGGTCGTTGCTGTTTATCTAACCTTCTTACCACGTTCGAGGATTGGACCAAGGCACTAGACGAAGGTGAGGCTGTACATGCTTGCTACATCGATATTTCCAAAGCTTTCGACAGAGTCAACCATGACATCTTAATTAAAAAGCTCGAATCCTATGGAATAACGGGAATATTGCTGAATTGGATAAGGGACTATCTTACTGATAGACACGTCCAAGTTCGCGTTGGCAGCACCTTATCTAGAAAAATAGACGTCACGAGTGGAGTTCCGCAAGGCTCGGTGCTTGGACCTCTTCTATTCTTGGTGTATATGAACGATATAGTAGAGGATATTGGATGCAACTTGATACTATTTGCCGATGATATTAAAATATGGAAACGTGTCAGGTCTGTTAATGACTGTATGGCATTACAACGGGATCTAAGCATCTTATTTCGTTGGTCCCAGTTAAATGAGTTACCATTTAACCCTGCGAAATGTAAAATGCTGCAGCTTGGGAAATCTCTGCACCACACGTATCAGCTTGGCACGCAAGATCTCGTCTGGACCACAGCAGAAAAAGATCTGGGTATCTGGGTTTCGTTTAACCTGAAGCCTGGACAGCATTGCCGGATGGTGTACAATAAAGCTTGCCGTATCTTGAGTCTTCTCAAAAGAATATTCCGGATTTTTACGCCCGAAACCCTACCCCGGGTAATTAACACGTATATACGTCCTGTTATGGAATATTCCATCCAAGCCTGGGCACCATGGCTGAGGAAGGATATCGAACTACTCGACAGGATTTATCATCGTGCTACAAAGTTGGTCTCCCGGTACAGAAATTTGCCTTTCACAGAGCGAATGTTAAAACTGAACCTACAAGATTTTACCCAACGACGGATACGTAGTGACCTTTTGTTGACCTTCAAAATCCTGCATTCTGTAAACCATCCCCTTAAACACTTGCTAAAGCCCAATGACCTTACTAGAACACGAACACATTCAAAGGCTTTAAGCATTCCGCATTCTCGATTGGATATACGTCGTAATTTCTTCTCCGTAAGAATTTGTTTCACTTGGAACTATTTGCCTGAAGAAATCACACGATCAGAATCTGTTGAGGTTTTCGCTTCCAAACTCGATGAGTTTATGACGAACCATGCGGTATGCGAATGTCCCTATTGATTTTTGAGATATTTTATATTTTTATATATATTTTTATATGTTCCATATACCTTGTCATCCTATGGTTATTGTTAAGCTTAATGCTTTTTCTACCATACAATTTTCTGAGTTCTGAGTTCTGAAGTGACGACGACAATTCAATCGTGAGTGTGGGATTTGAAGGGTCAAAGGGTGGCTGCGTGTGGGGACAACCGAACCAAACTTGAAGAGGTGTTTGATAGGGTGGGATTTCGTGTAGATGATTCGATATGTCAGAGTGAGGTCGTGTAGGATACGCCTGCGCTCGAGGGTGCACAGTCAAAGTCTGGTCAGTCGCTGCTCAAAGGGTGAATTATTCAATCCGGTAACCATTTTGGTTGCCTTGTGATAAATTCGTTCGAGGAGCGAGATGTTTTTTTCCATCCATGGCGTCCAAGCTTGTACAGCGTAGTCAACGGCAGGATGTATGTAAGTGTTTAGTAATTTCGCGAGTGAGTGTGGTGGGAAACGTCCGAAAATGCGTTTCAGTAAACCTAGCAAGCTGCACGCACGCTTGTAGACGGCTTCGCACTGTAGGCTGTTCTTCAAAGTGTCAGACACCAAGATTCCGAGATCTTTTTGTGATGTACTCCATTCAAGCGGGTGGCTGCCAAGTGTGTAGGTAAAGGGAAAGGGTTTGCCGACTTGCAACATTTTGCACTTGCGGAAATTAAATGGCAGTTTGTATTCATGATCCTTGTGAATATCTTAGGCGAAAAATTCTCAAATACCTGTTCGAGTAGATTGTGGACACGTGTTTGCTTTTGCAAAGGCAGTGTAAGTTTGAAGTGAGGTTTGAGCATATCCATATTCCGAAATCTTTCTCTTCACTGAAATTTGCACAGACATGTGAACCTATATGAAATGTGAAACCTACTCCCTTCCCCACGATTATGAACCAGCATTTGTTGAAGTTTAATGACAGTTTCTTATTCAATGACCAGTTGTTAACTGTATACAGATCTTTTTGTAATAGTAAACAGTGTTCCAGGCTACGGATGCAACTCCATATCTTTATGTCGTCCGCAAATAACGAAACGTAACATCGAACGATTTTCGGTACTTCTTTGAAATAAACCAGAATGTGGATCGAAACAAGGACTGAACCTTGTTGAACTCCGGTGATACCAAGCCTTTGAAGCTTCTGTAGTTGTAGGCTATGGTTAACACGATCAAATGCGTTGATATACCTAGGTTAAAGGGCTTATATTGCTTGCCCTTTATATACCACTTGGGTCAAATCATCAAGCGTTCTCAGTAAATTAGAGAACCATGAATAATTGCGTCTAAATTCATGCTGTTTTCTAGAAAGCAACTGATTATTTTCGAAATGTTTCATTAGATATTTAACAATGAGTCGCTTAAGTAAATTGGAAATCACTGGTAATGGATTAACTGTTCGGTATTTTGAACATCGGAGCGCATTGCTTCAATGTGAGCGGTACAATTCGGCGGTATAACTAGTAAAAACAAAACCTCCTTTCAATCTATAACAGTGACGGACCAAAACCTCAAAAAATAACATTTTGAACGCGAGGTATGATGAAATCAATTAGGGTCAACTGGAATGCAAATCATACGCGTCTCCCGAAGGATCTCAGAATGAGTGACTTCAAACTTTCTACGCTGAAAGCGCCTAATGAACCACGACTTCTACAATCAGACGAGACTCCGATTAGAAGCTCTGCAGCAATCCCAAAAAAACGACCAATATCCGACTCTCAAAGTGTCGGAAAAATAGACGTGCTTTCTGCTCCATCACTGTATAAGAAAACCACAATCAATTGCCTATGTACAAACGCACAATGTCTAATAAATAAAGTAGCTGAAATGAAGGATCTCTGTAATCAACACTCACTCGACGTCATAGCATTAACTGAGACATGGCTGCAACCTCACTTGAGCGATCTCGAGCTTTCTATTCCAAACATGAACCTGTTTCGGAGAGACCGATTAAGAACCGGTGGTGTAGCAGCTGTTTACCACCACGAACGTAGTTACAGGCACCGAACCCGAACTGGAAGACAGTATATGGTGTAACTTGAAGCTCGAATCAGGCGACAATTTCATCATTGATGTAGTGTACCGTTTACCATCATCATCGGATGCGCATAACGAAAAACACTTGAAAGCAAAGCAGTTCACCGGAAAACAGCGCAATTCGCAATTAGGGATTATGAGAGACTTCATTCTGTCTCAACTATATAACCGAGTAGATAATCCACTCGGATCACTAGACTACTAATTTCGCGAACTGTTCAATTACATCCCCTTGTATAATCGTGTTTTCGAATATACGAGACAACGAAATTTGCAACAAACATCTGTTGTTGACCTAGTCTTAGCCTCTGAAGCCACTGTCGTTGAATATGTTAAGTATTACCCTCCACTGGGTCGAAGCGATCACCTCGTTCTGCTATTTCAATACGTGCGTAACGCCAGTAGAATGGTAAAGCAAACAAAATTAAATAGAAAAGTGGATTACATTGGTTTGATGAAAACAATGGCACTTTCGGTGAGCATAATATAAATTTCAGTGATCCACACTCGCATTGCACAACGCTGACAAATTACATCATCAACACGATATATTTAAATTCTAACTATGTCCCGAAACATAATAGCAAAGAACCCCAGTTTAGAATGCGCAGTCGCGCTAGAAAAACTAATTACTACATTTTGCGAAGCGTTGAAGGATAGATGCACTCGCCAATCAATAGTTAGCATGTAAAAATGTCAAATAAGATCAAGCGCATGCGGATCCTGATCCTACTGTCCTTACCCGGTGACAGTGTAAACAACACGAAACCGGTCGTGGGGTGTGTGATGGAAATGCATAGAAATGAGCCTTCAAGATCAATTTTATTTAATTGATGGGCAGATTGTAATTAAATATCTAGCCCATTTAAAAACGTGTAAAAAAGTAGTTTTCTCCTCCCGCTTTTGAATCTTCACAACACATATTTTCTGCAATAATTTCAAATTTGCGAAGCTATATCACACTTCATTTTCGTGTGCATAATTAATGGTGAACTCGTCACGTCCAAACATTGCATCCACAAGACAGAATTCGTTCATTTTTGTTAAAATAAAAAAATCAGTTTTTCTCTTTCAGTAATTCCCGCCACTTTTTCGAAATTCGTACTTACTCGAATCAAGCTGTTTGAGCGAATGCTGAATTAATCTACTCAAGTGTGAGTTCTGTCTGGCTTTGCGAACGGGGGAAATTGTGGGTGCCCATGAAGCTTTTAACAAAAGGAAAATGTTTTATGGTCAAATTCGAACGCAACGATTTGTTTGATCAAACGAAACGCAAGTAGGTTGGAAGGAGATACAATTGCCGAAATTACTCAAATGAGCTTAACGGATCGAGATGTAAGTTTTCGAATTTAATAAACGTGATCGAACAGGCTTCAAATACCATGATACTAAATTTAAACTTATCTTTAGTTCAAAATCGTATGATTTATGCTCGATAAGTGAAAATATTACGAAACCGGTCGTCGTTAATGTGATGGAAATATCGATTATTTGTGCAACCACACGAGCTACGCCGCTCCTATGTGTGCAGTGCGAATTTATGATTGAGCAGTTTGGTTGCTGAAAGTAAACCAATCAAGTAGTAATTATCATAAAAATTGAAAGCAAAAGGTCGGGAAAGCTTTAGACAGCCTGTTACTTCTGACGCGGCAGACTCTTCTAATTAAGTTTATTTTACTGGTCAGGGCACGTGATTATGCATCACTCCACCGACCTTCACCAAGTGGTCACACCATTAAACTGTATAGAAATTGTAACGAAGTTGAAATTGTGGAGACACAGACAACTTCAATGTGAGTATTATTTCCTCAATACAACATGATTTCAAGGTCATTTAACACTGTAGTTTAGGTGCAAACCGCTAAACCTGTACCAAATGTGAATAAAGTTACACAGTCAAAGAACACCGAACCAGGTCGCTTCAAATACAAAATCATAAGATGCTTCATGACCAGTCGTTCGACGTATAGAAGATCGATGTACAGTGTAGCTCACATCCACAGCACTTACATACGACAACTGGTTTCTGACTCATTTAACTTCATCCATGGCTAAGCTCACTAACCGTAATCCCATTGCGACAGAGCGAAAAATCGGTTCCTAAGTGTATGTGGTGTGGAAGAGCGCAACATTGGCCATTTATAAGTGTCTTGTAAGCTAGCCAGGTAGCATCTAGTAATTGTTTAGTTGAACGCCGTGGTTCGTTGAACGAATCCTATGTATCACCAGCGTTAAATAAAAGTATGGAAAGTAATTTAATTAGAAAATATGCATAATCAAAAACTTGTTAAATGGTTTTGAAACAAAAATCCTAATTTGCATGCATTTTCATCACATACTCATCCCGCTACCGCGTATGCGTTGTTTACATTCAAGTGGTACGAACAGTACGATTAGAGTTTAGTTGATCATCCATCACCTGGCAAGCCGAATTTGTCTAAAGTTGTGTTGATTTCCAGACACCGGATACTCGCTTGCTGAGAACTTTCTACAGGCCATTTAATATGAGAAGACAAAATCTGAGAAATTCGTCCGAATGAAATCGGTAAATTTAGCTAAATTGCAGAATTTTTGCCGCCTGGCGATAGATGACATTCTCTCAATAAGAACAAACAATGATGATTGATAATAATAATCAGAAAATGGTATTGCACACAGCCAACTGGTTGCCGTTATATA
>JACCGJ010000713.1:0-40906 GCA_013407085.1 Atriophallophorus winterbourni
ACAGCCTATCAGATCAAGCATTTTGAAAAGACCCTCCCTGCTGACGTAGTCGAATGCCTTAGTTAAATCAATAAAAACAGCGTATAATGACATACGCTGTTCCCGACCCTTTTCTTGAAGTTGTCTCAGGGAGAAGATCATGTCAACAGTTGATCTTCCCTTGCGGAAGCCACATTGAGATTCGGAGTAAATTCTATCAGCTAAAACTTGTAGCCGGATCTGCAAGACTTTAGCAAACAATTTGCCTACAACATTCAGAAGGGAGATTTTTCTGTAATTGTTGCAGTTGCCTCTGTCACCCTTATTCTTAAATAGCGTGATGATCTTTGTGTCTCGCATCTCTTGTGGGACACACTCCTCCTGCCAGCACTAAAGAAGCAAATGGTGAAGAGGTTGTAATAATGCTGCTCCCGGGAATTAAAACTCGCAAAATATATACTGCTTGCTCATTTGTGAAATTCACCGCAGAGATCATCCGTTATGTTTGCTGCAAGCAATGTGCCACACAGCGTCTCACACAACATCCAGAATAGATCATTGGTTATCGCCAATATCTGTATTTTCGACCATGCAATGCATTGATGGATTCGAGTGTGATTAAATCATCAAGTTGTTCGAAACTTTGCACATTCTCCACGTCATGTAGCATTGAACTTCCCTGTATATCTCGGATCGATTTTTATTGTCCACGTTTACTAGGCTGCGTTTTAGTGTTGGTCACGATATGCAGGGTATAAAGCATTTCTCCTCTTTTCTCCACAAATAGCTCCTCAATAACACACTCAATTTTTCTTCTGCATGCACTCTCAAACGGTTTTAATGGCTTACATTATGGTCAAAGCCTCTTAGTAAACAATGAACTGCTTAATTTCAAATTGTATTGAAAGCAGCATATCGAAAGGATCGGGTGTCTCAGGACAAGCATTTTCGAAATATTTCTTCGATTCCGTCATGCTACTACCTCTTTCGATCGCGTTCTTTCATCGCCTACAATATTGAGCTCTAATATTTCTGGTCCTTCTTTTAGGAACCTTCTTACACTGGAATAACTTGAAAATTGGATCTTATAAAACGTCTATGCCATTTCGCTGTATTTGAGTGGCTGATGAATGAGATTCACACTGACAGCAGCCATTAGTTACAGCGCGAGTCGAACGAATTCGAAGCAACTTCATATATATAATCTCCAGAAATGTCACCCCATTAACGATCATTCATTCAATTAGTCGGAGATTGAAAAAAATCTTAGAGTGCAAAACGAAGACGCAATAATGTAAATTCATTGTATACCCACCATCTGTCTGCTTAACTTAGCTTATGAAGGTCATCCATGTGATCTCATAGATCGATCCGAGTGGTGTTCAAATCACGAGACAGTAAAGTTCGCAGATCAGAACAAAAAGACAGAAAAATGAACACGCAAAGACCGAAGAAACGTTCACGTACCGACAGTATAGACGAGCGTGCCAACGAGAACATGAATAATGTTGTACTGGAACTATTGAAAAAAGAGATGAGCTGTGCGATTTGCCACGAAATCATAATGAATACGACGGTACTGCGGTGTGGTCATTGTTTCTGTGCTTATTGTATCTGTTTGTGGTTGAAAAGGCGATCCAAGTGTCCTTTGTGCTTTCGTACTTGTCGTCGTGTGGTTAGCGTTCGAAATGTCGACGCGTTTGTGAAACAAATCTACGAAATGCTAATGCCGTCGGATATTCGTGAGGCCAGAGCCCATGATATTCATGTTCGAACGGAAGAATTATTGACCACAAAACTTGCAAACAGCTCCGACAGTGAACTGACAACCTCCTCGTCTTCCACGGACACGTCTTCAATGTCTTCGTCAATTCTCTCAACGAATAATTCTCATTCCGAGGACAGCTTTTGATACAGCTGGGAAAATCCGATATCAAAGTGGTTCCCGACAATTTTCGACGATTGCTTTTGGTAATTTTATTTGATTGGCAAAGGTGTACAAAATTAATGTCTCAAAATAAATCAAGAATTAAACCAATCGATATTATGAGTTTACAAAAATTCATTCTGACGGCTCGGTTAGATGCTTGAGCATTCGGATATACATAATGATGATTGAACTAGTATCAGTGTATCCCTTAGTAATCAGTTCGATGATGCTAGATATAATCTGGGAAAGCTCATATTGGAATTTTTGGTCAAGTGGTGATAATACTCGTAGGTGATGAATCTAATTCGATTGGACGAATTAATAATGCCACTAATAACAGTGAATTATTGTCCGGAATTATAATAGATTTCAAGTTCAATCAACATTAGGCAAAACCATACTTAGACGTTTGTGTGAACAGGAATTTCAAGCAGTGAAAAAGTTAATGGCCTGTCAAATTTTATGATCGTGCGTGTGAGTGGATGCCAAGTTAAAATTGTCTGGATTCACGATAGACAACCCATTTAAATGTCATCAGATTTACACGAAGCAGCTTGTGTCGAACAGCCTTGACATTTGATTTAGCACTCCGGCTTGTCTAGACACAAGATTTCATTTGCGGAATTTTTACTACGTGAATTCTTGATAGATCAAACTAATGCATCATGCGAAACTCTTCTAAGTGTTAAATGATTCCTACGTTTAGTAAACTAGCGTTATTAGGTGGTTCTAAGCCCAGAGCGATTCATAGATTTATTCAGCGATGATATGCGACTAAAATATGCGTTACACAAAAATGAACAACGGGTCGGATGACAAAAATTACCAAAAATATTGTCAACGATTTCAGATTGAAACCGCGTGAGTAGGTAATCTGTTCCACAATTGCACACTGCGAACGGAAAATGCGTATTTGCGGCAGTTCAACCTGCTATGATGTTGGTAGAGTTTAGACCGATGACCATGCAAATATGTGTTGTGGGAAAACTGCATTGATGGTTTATTTGATTAAACACGTTTCAAATAAAGATTAGTGCTCTTCGTTGTCATCTGTATAGGGCTGAATGCAAATTCCAGTTGATGCTTTCACGCTTGATCTTTTCTGTAAATCATCAAGTGTGGGATTCAAGGGGTTTTAAGCAAAAAGCTTAACAACAACCGTAGGATGGTAGAATTGAAGTGTAAGAGTATAAAAAAGATAAGAAATTTGATTAAGCAGTAAATAAGTGTTCGGGAAACGAATAATTCAATAAAAAGTCTTCTAATTTTGTTTTAAGTTCATGCAAGTTAGTGGAGTGAGCAACGGCTGAATCTACGGAGCTCGCATAATACAAGAGCTCACACATTTACTCTAACTGTCCCTCACTCGAGACTCAACTGCAGACGACATTTTTTGCCGTGCGAGTTTGTTTTACTTGGAACAATCTGCCAGATAATGTTGTAAACTCACCAAACCAGCAAACTTTCAAGAGAAGCCTTGATGCGTTTTTGACCCTAAACCCGTGCATCGAGGAAAACCATACATATTAACACCATGCACCTACATTTGTTATCCCACCAATCGAAAACAATTTCTGCCCTTTGGATATTTACTTGATTCTTGAACTACTCAGCAAGCAATCTAATCCCATTTTTGCTTGTTATATTATTCGTTTTTGCCATATCATTCTGTGGTTTTTTGTAAAGTTATATGCTTTTTAGACCATTAAAATTGAATTGAATTGAACTGTAAACTGTTCCAAGTAAAACAGACCAGATAGAATAAAAATACCTACAGTTCAAGCGGAAATGGGGTACAACCAGCACATAATCATGGGTCCGATAATTCCTCGTATCCCTTCGCGTGAATAAATCCTTTAAGGGATGATTCGAGGTATGGAATATTTTGTAAAGTAAGATAAGGTCTCCTCTGATTCGTCGATAGGGAAAGTCGAACAGATTCAGTTGAGTTATCCTTTCTTTATAAGGTTTGTTTCGAATGCTGAGAACTAGTTTCGTTGAGCGGTGATAGATTCGCTGCATAAGTTCCACATCCCTCTTGAGCCACGGAGACCATGACTGCACACCGTATTCCATGACTAGTCTCAAGTATGTATTCATGAGAATATCTTGGGCGAAAATTTCCCAAATACCCGTTTGAGTAGAATGAGGACACGTGTTGCTTTTTAAAGGTACTGTTAGTTTGAAGTGAGATTTTTAAACTTTTGTATATCCAGACACTAACATTTTCAAAGGCATGTGAACCTATATAGTATGTGAACTCTACTCGATTCCCCACATTCATGATCCTGCATTTGTGGAAGTTAAACGGAAGTTTGTTCTTCAACAACCAGCTGTGAAGCGTATCAAGATCTTTTGTAATAGCAGACAGTCTTTTGGGCTACTGATTCAACGCCATATCTTTAAGTCGTCCGCAAATAACGAAATATTACATCGAACAATTTCCGATACTTCATTGACATAAAACAGAAAGAGGATCGGACCAAGAACTCAAACTTGGGGAAATCCGCTATTTGCTGCGATTGGTCAACACGTACCTGTGTAGTGCGATTTATTAGGTAGTCATTTATCTAATTCAACAACTTTCCAGTGATACCTAACCTTTCAAGCTACTGCAGTAGTAGGGTATGGTCAACACGATCAAATGCTTTTGAGATATCTAGGTAGCAGGCGTGTATTGCTAGCCCTTTATCAACCGATTGTGTCCAATCGTCTAGCATTATTAGTAAATTAGATAAACAGGAATAATTCCGTCTAAATCCATGCTGTTTCCTCGATAGCAACTGATTATTTTCGAAATGTTTCATTGGATCGTCAACAATGAGGCGCTCGAGTAATTTTGAAGTCACATGTAATTAGAAACATTGGAGCGATTTCCACCTTTATAAAAAGGAGAAATTATTCCGCATTTCCAATCTGTAAGAATCACTTCATTTGCCAGTGTTTGTTGGAACAAGTATGTGAGTAGTTTGTATAGCAAATTCGCAGTGATTCAATATTAGTTGGGTTATTCCGTCGGCCACAGGAGACTTTCCGGTTTTAAGATTAAATAAACCTTGAAGGACGCGTTTCGAAGTGACATTTATTTCACTCGTGGCAACCGTGGTTGAAATTGTTTGATTTGGGATGTTTATTGCATGTTCTCTCGGGTTGAATACAGATGAATAAAACGTGGCTAAAGTTTTAGCAGGTTCTGCTGCAGTTGTTGTTGGTCCAGCTGATGTGTTCACGGACGCAACTCCAGGTTTAACCTTAGCTTGATCGTTAACCATACGATAAAGTATTTTGGGGCTTAGCTCCATCATGGGTGATATCACTTCTTGGAAGTACAACTTGTCTTGGATGACAATTTTTTTTACTTTGTTCCGCAGTAAACGGAATGTTTCCCAGGTCTCCGATGATGGGTTTTGGTAAGCAATGTTTCATAACTTTAACCACTTACGAGTTCTGCTTCTTAGTTTAAATTCGAGGTTTTTTCTTAAGTTCCTGATTACACATTCGTAGCTCTATTCGATTGAATTCTTGAGATTAGATATTATCCATACCCAAAACTAATGTACGTTGCTGGTTTCCGGTTGGCAGTTAATCGTGTTTTTAAGAGTATCAATCAACGCCATAGTGTTAATCCGGCTAACTGTTTTACCGGCATCATTTGTTCTTACAGCTTTAAACAGATAGTCAAACTGGATGACGACGTGATCACTTAGTCCCAGTGGACTTTCGTAAGCAACGTTATCAATGTCGTGTTCATTGCTTGTCAGAACGAGATCCAAGAGTGAAAGTACATCGGTTCCGCGGTATCGGGTATTACATGCAATGTGGTTATAAAGAGGAATGTCGTCTAACAACTCATTGAGTGTGCGTTCGAGGGAGTGTTCTGGGTAAACGGTACTGCTCTGCAGATTCGGTAAATTGAAGTCACCCATAATTAAAAATCTAAAAGTGAATCTGGAAGTAACCATGCGAATTTTGTCGAGTAGGGCCAGATTGTAAGTTTCTTGTGCAGACGGTGGGCAATATACCATTCCCAAAACACAGTCTTCCAAACGAGTTTTGACCGTGTTCGACATATTTTTATGCAAGAATGTTATTTTAAGGGGCTTAGGACTGATGCCCTTATAAATCGTAGATTTATGGATGGGAAACGTGTCCGTCACAGTTACATCATGTAAGCCAAGTACCGTATTTTTCGGACTATACGGCGCACCGGATTATAAGACGCAGTATCAGTGAAAGATCTGTTTTCATATATAAGACGCACCGGATTATAAGGCGCATAAAGCGAAACAAAAATAGTCGGATAGGTCAGACTTGATTCAAATTATGAGATGAGCGCGCATAGAGTCGTAGATCAATAAGGCCGTAGAAGTGTGGAAAAAGCCATCCGGCCTCCTGACATAAACTTCTCTCAGCCACTCGCTCATTTTCTCTTCGTCCATCCAGCCTTTCGGATTGACCTTAACAATGATTCCAACAGGAAACGTTTCTTTTGGCAAAGTATTCCTCTTAAAAATGACCATGGGTGGTAGTTTCTGACCATTAGCCTGGCAACCAAGAACGACAGTGAAGGAAGATTTCTCATTCCCTGTGGCGCGTATAGATACAGTAGACGTCCATGTTTTTTCTACGGTACGGTTCATGGGGATGTCAAAGGTGAGAGGGACCTCATCCATGTTTGCGATGTGGTCAGAATGGATCTTCTTTTCTATGATCTTGTCCTTGCAGTAAGTGCGGAAGATAGCTATCCTTTCATTGTAATCCTTTGGCAGTTGCTGCGAAGTGGTGTTCTTGTGCGGATGGAGAGATGACGCCTTTTCATAAAACGGAAGCACCAAGAAGGACCTCCTTGAAATTCGTCTATCTTCATATCACGTGCCATCGCTGTTGCCTTAAGTCGAATGGGGATTGTAGAGACACTTCTACCTGCTATTCTCTGTTCAGTAATCCACCGCTCAATTTTGTCCATTTGTGGCCATCTTGCCTTGTTCCCTCGGAAACTCTTCTTCGTCTTCTTTACTTGACGCAGGTCATCTTCTTGTTTCCTCCACTTCCGTACCATTGATTCATTAATGTTGAATTGTTTCGCAGCTGCTCTATTCCCATGTTGTACTGCGCGGCTGATGGCCTTGAGTTTGAAATCCGCATCGTAAGCATGTCTCTTAACAGGTGCCATTTTGGGGTCTTTAATTACCGGATGTTTAAGCACCGTATGTAACAGGAATAGTGGTTTCGGTAAGTGAAAGAGTTTCATTTTAATCGCTGAATAGTTTCATGTTGATCTGTTGTAGATTGTTTGACTCTGACCCCAAAACAAGTCTGTCTAGACAGCATAGAAAGCCGACTCCACGACCATCAGTGATTATTCTTCTACAATCAAGGGGAGTGACATCGTCACTTACCAAAGTCGTAATAAAACATTTTGACAGATTTTTCAGCGCAGTGTGAACATACACTATTCATACATAAGGCGCAGCGGAATATAAGACTCACTGCCGATTTTTCGTACAAATTAGTGTTTTTATGTGCGCCTTATAGTCCGAAAAATACGAAAAATATCACTGAGGAATCTCCATTGTAGCTGATCGTGTTTGCGATTCACTGCTTTATCAGTTGATGCATCAGCTTCGGGGACTCCCAAAAGGATTAAACCTCGATCATCCCTCTACTTCGTTTGGTCTTGTTTCTGGGAGTTCCAGGCCATTTACCACCTGGGCACATCAGCGAAGATCCTTGCAGTGGTCTCTGAACGCTCCTACGCAAGAGAAAAGCGGATAGTAAGATGTTTTCTAGATCCTTTTCAGAGGTGACCGTGATTTTAAGCAGTCTTGGCTGGTCCAGATTTGAGGAAGTTGAGTTCAGAGTCGTGTATAGAATTACTCAACCAGGTTTCTGTCACTGCAATCAAATCCCAAGACGCCACAGTCGCACGTGAATAAAGTTCATTGAACTTGACCAGAAATCCCTGAGCATTTGTGTAACAGCATGATAGAAATTTTGATTTTTTGTTTCAGATGAAGAACTCATAGTAGTGGATTCGCCGACCCAGAATTGGTCGGCTGCTCCAGGTTTTTGTTTCAGGTGAATTTGATTGACTTGGTAGCGAAGTCATTTCAGGTGCAATAGTTTTATGTCGTATACAGCCCGAATACGAACTTCAGGAGGTGCGAATTTTCGGCATTGATACCACGCTTCGAGTATTCTCTCCTTCATCTCATCTGTGTGGAATGATATTTTGAGAGGAGGAGGCTGTTGAGATTCCTTTTTCGGTTTAAGGTGCATAACATGAGTCGTTATTATGCCCTTTAAACCTAGGATCTCTTGTAAAATCTCCATTCACTGCAATCGTGTTTCTGACATTTACTGGATTCTTCTCGGCCTGGATGGAATATTCCATCCAAGCCTGGGAACCATGGCTGAGGAAGGATATCGAACTACTTGACATGATTTATCATCGTGTGACAATGTTGGTCTCGCGTTACAGAAATTTGCCATTCAAAGTGCGAATGATAAAACTTAATCTACAAGATTTTACCGAACGACGGATACGGAGTGACCTCCTTTTGGCATTCAAAATCTTGCATACTCAAAACCATTTACTTAAGCACTTGCCTTACTCGAACACGAAAACATTCAAAGGCTTTAAGGATTCCGCATTCTCGATTGGATATTTGTCGTAATTTTTTCGGTAAGAATTTGTTTGCCTGAAAAAATCACACGCTCGGAATCTGTTAGTTTTCCATTCTAAACTCGATGAGTATTTGACGAACCATGCGTATGTGACTCCATATACCTTGTCAACCTATGGTTATTGTTAATCTTACTGCTTTTTCTACTATAAAACTGTCTGAGTTCTGAGTTCTGGTCCCCATGGTTACGGAAGGACATGGCTTTGAGGCAACGCGTATACCACCGCGCTACAAAACTGGTGACCGGACAATATAACAAGGAGAGTATTGCAACTCTTAACCTATTCGATTTTTTGTACCGCCGTGTCTGGGGTGACTTGATCCTGCTGTTCAACATCCTGCATACAGTGAATCGCCTACTTGAATACCTGCTTCATCGCAAGAAGCATTCTTGCTTATGGTCCGAAGAAAGCTCGAACGAGCGACTGGTTCGAAGCAAAAGCTTCTGAGATGACTGCTGTGTTGGATGAAAAACGGTCAGCATTCTTGGAGTTCAAAGTTATGCCGACAGATGAAAACTTACGAATTCTAAGAGCAGCTAGAAATAAGGTCCAATAGACTGCAAGATGATGTGCGAATAACTATTGAACTGAAATTAGCTCCAGTATCCAAAAAGCGGCGGATACTGGAAATTTTCACGGTATGCATGATGGGATCAAGAGAGCCATTAGTCCAAACAAACTTTAAAAAGGGCTCCCATTAAGTCTGTATCTGGTAACCTGATTATCGACAAAACTCAGCAGATGGAAAGATGGATAGAGAACTTCTCTTCTCTCTACTCTAGGGACAGTACGGTTTTACCCCCATTTACTTGAAAATCTAAGGCCTGATAAAAGATGTTCAAGAAGCATAGAGAATTCAGGTATTTTCTTAAACAAACCTCCGTGAATTAATGACCGTTATGCCACAATGATATTATGTTGAAGAAAACCGTGAGAATCACGGTTTCCGTCCGAGTTTCTCACCACCAGGTTTCTAAAGTGGTTTACATAACTGTCATAACCGCACCTCAAATACATTTCACTTACTACACATCTTGGGCCCGTTATCTTACTACAATGTTGGCTGGTGTGCGCTTGCGTCACCTATACCTTTTCCAATTTCGTTAATTTGTTCACCAATGTTAAGTGCAAGGCTTTTAGATTTATTTCGTGCCTTGCTTAAGCGGTCCAACGTTCACTGCCACACTTATTGTGCAAGCCATTTTTTGTAATCACAATCAGCTTGCAGTCGTTTCACACACAAGCGTGGACCACGAAAACAGATGATCTACAAGTTCACTCTTGCCCAGCATGAATATTCCGCTTAACACTATCCATTCTAAGCGAGCGGTCGATAGCTGGTGAGCACCGGAATGTATGTATGGTGGATACCGAGAGCTTCGTATCATATCATACCGCAGATCTGGTCTATCGGAGGTGTGGTTCTCAATTTCAGCTCAACATAGAGACAACCATTTGGAATACGACCGTTTTCCCGTTGTGGATCACGCTTAATAGATCCTCTTTTGAAAGCTCTTCAGCATTCATTACTATCCACGTGATGTTCAAGATGCGACGGATACCCTATGACTGGAAAGCGTGTCTTGCATGGATCATTCACGTGTCACTACCACACTACACGGCCTTCGCAAGCTGGCGTTTCGTGCTATCAAGATTGTTTTCACAGTCAGTTTGCGGTTGCCACATACACGGTAGTTCAAAGGAGATAAGAATACAAAAAAACCAATGCTTCACTTATTAATATGTGTTTAGCGAGTGTATTCGTACTTACTGAACCGGGATATGTGAGGTAATGTACTGACTCCATACAACACTATTCAGCAGCGTTGATTGGACACAAGTCCGTTGACCGAGACATTTACCCTTGCAGCCTGTCAAACTTCATTCAGCCTACTGATAAAAGGCCATCCATAAGTGAGTGAAGCTGCACTTGGTAATGAAAAATAATGAATCATCATCATAGACAGCATTACATCGGTAGCACGTACAGAATGCTTAACTGCCACACAATCATGAAAAGTAAAATCCTAAAAGATTGGGAAGGGTGGAACTTAAATAGCTACGATGCTATAGAAGAGTAAGCACAAACAAACTGGGAAGAAGTGCCTACACATCGAATGGAACATGCATTCAAACAAGTTTCGTGAACGAGTAGAGCGACTTCAGCATGACAGCTTCCTTGCGGCTTTCACTGCCATGCATCATAACAAGCTTTTCTCGTCACTCCGCTTGACAACATACAAGGTAAAGCAAACACTCCAAGAAGATGCTTAGTGCAAGACCGCAATTGAACACGGTTTCGGGACTTATCCTGAAGCTTAACTAGTCATTGCGATGTCTGATCGCGGGGACACCAGCCTGGAAGCGCGCGCTGCACCGACTTTGGAAAGGTTACTAGTAAGGGTTTTTAAACTGCCGTGCCATGTGTGACGGTTTGGCCACCCCGAGATTTATACGCCAATCAGGATGTGGCGTCGCAAAAAGAATCCTTTTCGGAGTCGGTGGTCCGGCATCCGTAAAACGTGACCCAACCAGCGTAACCTATGCAGGTTGATCTGCTTCTCTATATCGACATTACTACCCAACAACTTATTTCGGAGAGCATCGGTGCGCATACGATTGTAACAGCTAACTCCTAGAATGCTGCGGAGACACCGGTTGTCAAATACTTGGAGACGCCGAATGTGTTCTTTACGTAAGGTCCAGGTTTCGCACCCATATAGCAACACAGCCCGAACTGTCGCTTTATAGACTCTACCCTTGAGTAACAGAGATAATCCTTTCTGACGCCAGAGGTGACCTAGGTTACGGAATGCTACGGTCGCTTTAGAAATACGTGCCGAGACCTCGTCATCTAACGATGCAGAATTATTGATACAACTACCGAGATACGTAAAACGATCTACAATTTCAAGCGCCTGATTGTCAAGTAATAAAGTGCTGTTTGATAAGTCGATGTCCTGCAGCAGAACACTGCACTTAGAGGGTGCAAAACGCATTCCAAATGCGGGCACAATACTAGATAGCTTGTTCAGTATCGCCTGTGCATCTGTGTACGAGTCGAAGAGCAGAACTATATCATCAGCATAGTCCAAGTCGAGAAGCTTGTCGCCTGGCATTATGTGAACTCCGAAAGCTGGGGCTCCTTTGTTGCATAATTCCATGATGGCATCAATTACGAAATTGACCGAAAACGGAGAAATCGGGCATCCTTGTCGGACGCCACTTGTGGTGTGGAATTTGGGTGAGAGTTCGTTGTAAACCCTAACGCATCCGGATGTATGAGCATAGAGTGCGCGTAATATGTTGACATACTTTTGCGGAACGCCTTTGCACAGCAAGGTGTTAAACAGGACATTTCGATCGACTGAATCAAATGCTCCTTTGAAGTCTAAAAAGATGGCGATTGTCGGCTGTCGATAAGTGTGCCGCAGCTCTAAGATCCGTCGAAGAGTAAAAATGTGGTCGATACAGCCTCTGCCAGGCCGAAAGCCAGCTTGCTGCTCTCGGATCTGTGATTCCCTATGCGATGTTAATCTTCGAAGACATGGACGCTAATAATCTCGTAATGATGGGAGTGAGACTTATCCCACGGTGATTAGAGCATGAGCTTCGTATACCTTTTTTAAATATAGGCATGGTGCTGTATGCAGTAGGTAAGGCGACCCTGATTATCGTGCGCGACGGCCGATGCACTATGGAGTTGGGTTTCGTAGTAATAGTCATGGTTGTATGTGGGCTGGGATACTGCCAGGTCGCCCATGCCTAGACAGGAGAACAATTAGGGTTCTCGACCAAAGCCTTTGGCTAAAAAGCCTGACCCACAAGGCAGCGGGTTGGGTTGAGACCGTGTTCGTCTGACCTCTATCCGTTGACCTTCTTGGTATGAGTGACTCTGGAGGTGCTCAAAGAGCACCACCCAGCATAGCTCAATGGGTCATAGAGGTACACAAACCATCGCACCACGTTAAGGTCCAGTATCAGCGCGACGGAAAATAATGATTGCATTGAAACATTTGCGAATAAGCACACATCTGTTTTGTTGTCTCAAATGACGCAGGATGAGCATCTCATTGTCACTGTTTGAGTAGTTGAACGAAGGAAATGTCAAACAACCTAGGCATGAGATCACAACCTTGTCTGAAACCCCGTTTAATTACGAAAGCAGTAAGAGTCAAACTGCTAAAGTGGGCTAAACCCTGCATGCCAAAGTGGAGTAATATAATTATTTGAACGAATTAGAGCACTCTGGACCGTAAGTGCATGACATGAAGGGAATACAATAAATGCCGCATCTTCATTTGTTCTTTCACTCTAATCAGCTAGAACACCTTGCCGCAGGCCATTTGCGTAACCAATGTTTTCAATCCGTAAACACGCTTCAGTGACAGCATGGAAAGCCCGGAACTACGTAGGGACAAGGATATAAGCTTGGGAAAGATCATATGCTTTGGAAGTGCAATCGCTTAAGCTCATAGAACCATTAATCTCCGCTTTCAGGCGTCGGTCAAATGACGTATCGTTCGCATTTGGTGAAGAGAGCGAGCTACACCATCGTAAATGAAAAATGTTCAACTACTAGACTGCGGACCAGTAGTCTGTAAAAATTAATTCGACTCGGGATAATTTGCAATACCGCGTTCTTTTGTATACTGTGGACTAAAACATCATAGAAGACGAGTATCGAAGCAAAATACACAAATAATCAAACATTTGGTTTTATATTTACACTATGATGTATAAATTAACACGAAAATTATTTTTTTTGTGTGTGGATAATTTCAACACCGTTCGAACACTTTGTACAAATCTGACAATCGGGCAAGGCGGAAAAATGCACCGTCCTTCGACTCTGACAAGTTTTCATCCAACAATCCACGCGGTGGAGCGAAAAAGCTGGTGAGCGCAGGCCACAAAATGTGTTCCGTTACCCAACGCTCTGTACACTCGACGTTATCACCGCGGTGATCGGCAGATTCACCGGTCAATCGCGGATGGACCAACGGTGGTCGCACGGAGTAGAATTCGGATAAAAGACGACACACGGCCTGGAGACATTCCGCCTCTGTGTCCCAGTTTACCTCTGATGCTAATCGCACAACAAGCTCGGGGAGCCGGTCTAGATCTGGTGTATACCTGGGAATTGAGAAAGAAGGCTAAGCGGTTGGATGATACTGTCATCACCTGCAGCATTCAACGGGATTAGACTTACAAAGAAAAGTGGCGATGGAGCTTTAAAAGCTGTACGATTCTATCAAGATAAGATGCATGTTAGAGGCATATACTTGCGTGATAAATACCAACAACAATCAGGTGGCGTGAATAAGTAGTGACACCTACGTGATCGCTACGTTGCGGATTTCACCAGCGCTAGCATAACAAGCGTTTATGATTACTCTATTCGACAAGCGTACTAAGTATAAGCATTGATAATAGTTCGAGCGCCAAGCAGCACCAGAAGCATACGAGAGTGTGATTATGTACGCTGTGCATAGCATAGCACACACAAGTGAAAAGTGGCCGCTGAGGTCACAGAATATACCATCTGTGGGTGTTCGACCATTGGTGCTTTAGGATAATCTCCAACGCGCCAACCATGTAACGCTGCCATTCGGACACGATGCAACGGACTACCTCTGCTCTCATTTTATATCCAACGTCCAAGACTAGAATGGTTTGGCCACGTCCGCCGAAAGACCGACTCAGTGCTTCCATGTACCTTGTCCTCGATCCTAAACCCGCATAAAGTGAAGACGTGGTTGTCAACTGTGAAAAGGACATTGGACGACATGTATGTGCCAATGAGGAACCGAACATGAAGCTGTGTGACCTTGAGAACAACCAATGACGAGGAAAGAAACAGAACAGTCAGCGTATAAAAACCAGATAACACGACGATTACGAACACTTCGCAAGAAGCTCAGCTGACGATGTCATCTAGCTGGATGACGAAACGTGCTACTGCTACAATGCCCGCTCAGCGAACACACAACATCCAATCCCTGAGCTACAAGTATTCGGTTCAATATCAAACTGTGAAAAGGGATGATGTGAATGCCCTGGGACTGTATACCAGCTGAGGAGTTCGAAAATGGTAAAGTGACTTGAGAACAACGATCTCATCTCCGATTGGCGTCATTCCATACATCAATCAAACCGGTTAGAGGACCTGTGGAGCCACCAGCGCAAAATTACTCAGTAAGTAAGCATAGCACACGCACAAGAAGTTGGATGGATAGCGGAAACATGAATCCTACACATTTCAAGGAAGCAATTAACTCCAATATGGTTGTGACAGACATTGGAATTATATGGGCGAATTTCGAAGGGGTCTGTGAAAATAAACCGTTGTTGTTAAACGTAGATAAACCGAACCCGATACCACAACACTCACTTGTCCAACAGTAAAGGTAACACTGTGAGCTCCGGTTCCCCGGTTTGTTGCCCAAGCTCAAGTTTTACGGAGAAATAATCCCACAACATCGGTGCGTTTCGCATCAACCGATTAACGCCATCTTGAATCGCTGAAGCGGTTGTGTTCGAGCGCGATTGTTGTCCGAGTTCAAGCAACTGCTTGAGTGGGGCTGGTTCGGAAAGTATCATCTGAAAATTGACACAGCGATTGAGATTTGTTCGAGAAAGAAAATTACTTTTCCATACAAGAATACCGTTTTCAGACACCATTTCTAATGAGCATTAGACGACCATCAGTAAGGCGGTTTCGGTTATTCATGGCAGAGGAGCTAGATGGTATTCTGATTGCGCGTGTTAGGTTTATTGTGAGGAGCATACAGTAGGTAAATGATCGATTTCCAGGGAAGCAGCTTCAAGTTCCATTGTTGAATCATTTTCACCGGAGGTCACGGTAATATCTGCACTGTATATGAGAGTTGGATACCGGACCTAGTTCATCGGGTTCAGTAAGATGGTCTACCAAGTCCAGTGTCTGGCCTGCACGAATGGCTCCCCGAGCACGGCGGAACTGCTTCTACCAACAGGAGAAGAGGCGAGTGACTGGCGCCTGAAAATCAGTTTGTTTCGGGCAGATGAAGCTCGTTAGCCTGGGAGGGCATTTCATCTAAGGGAAGGAAAACCCTGATTTTAAACCTCCGCTGCCTTGCGGGATAGCCGATCGCGGGAAAGGCTTCGGGAGAAAACCCTGAGGAAAAATCTGAAACAGAGTCTGGTAGACGGTTAGTTGGTGCACACCACCTCTTTCTGGCAACTCCCTGCTGCCTTGCAAGTTGCACTTGGTTGTGCAAAGGCTAGAGAAGCTGACTCAAACAAATGCCGAGTGGTGCTGGGGACGCCGCTTTGTACACAAATTCCTAAGAATCTTCACTGAAGCCGATTCGTCCTCCAGGAGGAGATAGTCGCACAAAAAAGCAAAAAAGAACGTCCGGGTACTGCACACAGCTGTGAACGACCTGTTATTGTTCAAATATCAAAGGTAGCATGCACACTAACAGTCAACCAATCATGCTCAAGTTCCACAGTCATCCATTTTAGGAGAAGAGTAAATAAATTGTTAGTCATAAACGACATGGGCAATGAAACATAAATCAGTTCATCGTTTCACCCTTACTTCTCCGTGATTGGCGAAGTTCATCACCAGCAACTGATAGAACAACTCTCGAGACAACGGTTCCAATCGAACTAAAAGCAAGTCGGTGGAATATTGAAGAAGACATCTCGTCCTATCGATTGGACCAATCATTTTACAGGAGCGCAAAAAACGTCTGGTTGACTCGTCCGCTTGGTCGAAGATGGCTTGTTGCATTGAGAGCACGCTGGCCAAACGTACAGTACGTCGCTGGACTGGAGTTATCGAGGGCACGATGGTACTACTGTCATTTAGGAGATTCGGTGAATGTTGCTCTTTCGCGTCAATTTTAGCTTCCGTGACAGGTGAACAGGACAAGTTTTCTGGCGCAGCGAATTCTCTACATACAAAAGATGAACATTTAAGGAAGAATAAAACAGAATTTTGCGTGTGAGAAAAACGAAAGCCGACAATAACTCACCTTGTACTAGATAAATGGTTTGACTTCGAGTGTGTCGGGTCCGTTGATGAAGATTCTATCGTACTCTCTCCTGAGATATCGCATCTGGATGAGTGAAATCCCAGTGAGACCTGCGAACTGGTAGAACGACGGACTGCGGAAATGGGTGAACCGTATCGGGAAGTCATGAATCGGTCCAACCTTTGCTCTCGAGAATCGATGCGAACTTTTTCCTGTGGACGAAACGACTGCGGAGAACGTTCGTAGTTGGTTTGGGGTTTGTTTGCTCTCAATTCGGGTGAATATTGGGAGGCTGGTAAATTACCGAGTTCGGATAAAGGGAGCGGCTTGGTAAGGAACGAACGAACTTGGGCGCATGAAAGTAGACTATGTTCGACCGCATCTTGGAGACCAGCTATAATTTCATCCTATAGGTTTCCAAATAAAAATGATGTATATAATAGGTGTCGTACAAAATCAAATAACGACACATTGCTGCCTATTCACACGAAAAGTGTTTGAAAATGATTTGATTTGCAACACAAATGAAACTATGATTGAGGTGATGGTGCAGGCACTAGAGCTCCGCGATTAGTCATGAATTCCGATCTGATTGGACCGTGTACTTGACTGAAACACGCGTGTTCTGCACGGATGTGCAATCGTGCAGCAGTTCTGTGCTGTACGGCTAACATCGTGCTAAATTGATTGGTCAACGGTAGTGAGCTACATGCTGAAACACGCTGGAGTCTTACTACCATTTCTATTTCCTTTCTCGTATCTGTCTAGACCTGGGCAACCTGACAGTATCTTAGCCCACGTGCAGTCTCGGACTGTGCGGCACTTTGCCTGGATCAGGCTTGTGCTTCCATACCATCATACCATAGCGTGTTCTACCGGTGGCAAGGATTGAACATTGATTCCAATCGAATTCACGTAATCTGTTATCTACGTGTATTGATACCAAAGACTTGTGGTCTCACGGCTAATTAATTCCCGTGTAGTCTTGTACCCAGTTTTCTTGCATTTCAAAGACCTTAATTACTCAAAATGAGATACGGTTAAAACCATCCCAGAATTCACACGCCTAAAATTTCTACATAAACCAGGTATCGAAAATTAGAGACGGTTAAGATGCTTCGCAAAACAAAAAAGAACCGAAACAACAAGTCAACAGCAAACAATGACAAACCTCGTGCAAAAAATGAACCTCAGCCTTCGTCGGGTGCACATTGACATCCAGGCTCTCCGGAGGCAGCTGCAAGTTCAAGTAGACAAACAAGCTATTACCCGAAGAAATGGATGTACGACCGGAAACGCGTTTGACACTGGTCACAGGAGCCGCTGGATTTAGTCCACGAGAGAGCACGGTAGAATACGACGATTCCAACGCACGTTTGATCTGTGCACATTCGACCATTCGATTGTTAATAAACAAGTTCAACTTGAGCGATGGGCTCGCACCGGAAGTGATCTGACTAGGATTGGTCAGCAAACCCTCGAAACGTAAACCGAGACGCTCGATGGCCAGTGATGTGGTTTCCGAAGTGCCCGGTTGGCAGCTATCCAGAGTGATCAGGTTCGCGGCGATCGCCGGGCCAATGACCACTCGGATCGCATCCATTCTGGACCATCCAGCTGACGTTCGAAGGTCTAAGTTGAAGCAAAGAATCGAGAGACAGTGACACTATAATTATGAGGTGCACAAACACGAGGATTTATAATAAACTCAATGATGGGATGGAAAGATGAAATGGATAAGGCTGTTCAGCTTATTGTGTCTGCCAATCTTTCTACGATCCGATCCTACATGTAGGTCTACCTGTTATTATGCCAGTCAAACAAATGGCCATATGGTTGCGAAGAATCTACATGGACTATGAGCGACTCAGTGTGTTCGGGCCTAGAAAGAAGACAAACAGGGTCCCAGTAGCAACAGCATCGTCGCACGCTATCGTAAGAAGCTCGTCAATCAGCGTCACATAAGTGCATACATCAATGCAATTTTGAAGCAAACGAAAGAATAGCAGTGGTGTTCAAATGTGAATTTCGATTGAAAAGAACGCGAGATTTCTTCCAATCCGAGTGTGTGCATGTTCACTTACGAAACGGGTGGAAATCGCTGACTTCTCGAACATTGGAAATGCTCCCTTATGACTCAAAGTGGTTTGAGCACGCCAGTACTATATACATAAAGCTAGATTTGAACCTCGTGGAGGGTAATATGTTATGATGTTAGCTGCGGTTTTATCGCAATCGGCTGACAAATGGTATCAAAACGCGTGGTAGAAAGAATGTTTTCCAAATCATTATAGAAAGCATTCTCTTATTAATTAATGAGACAGCTTGCATAACCGCCAGCACGATTTCGAATTCAATCATCGCTGTTAACCTCCATCTGTCGATGACGACCATGGATGTTATTCGGATGAGCATGATGATCTCATAATCCAAAACGTTTAACGTAACTATACAGTCGGATTCCAGAAGAGTAATCTTTTTTACAGCGCTTATAGTCAATCAGCGGGGTGATCCACAGACGAAAGCAGCACCTGCTTGCCCATTGCTAAAAGGTGACACTTTAGACTATGCTTGCAAAGTGAGCGGTCAAGAGCAAGTACTTCCTTACCCTCATCGGTTTAGCTTTCGTAGCACTTTTACATACGACCATTTTGAATTCTTCCAACGATGTAAACAACATTGTTGTAGTAGAGTAGACACGCTCTGTGGATCAGATTTACAAAGTAATTCTGCATTTGTTGCTGTGTCTATCCATGATACATCTCAACACTAGTTACTTTTGATTCGACACTACCCATGTTTACAGCGTGTCCCATAGAAAGTTTTATTGCGCTCGTTATAAATGACATAAATGCGCACGGATTAACGTTGCAATTACAGTGACTGTGTCTGCCGCAAGTCTTTTGATGCCACATTTCCAATTTAGAATAACTGTTTAGGATTAATCGAACAAATTAGCACAATCGCCAAAACATACCTCCAGCTCCTGTTACCGAACCTGTGTTAAGCGAACGAAGATGGAAACCACACTTGGGAGCATAATGGATAGCATATCTGTGAAAAACGAGAACAAAGTTGGTCGATGGAAACTGAGAAGTCGTGCCCCATGAATTATAAAAAAACTGGGAAAATGAGCAACAGTTTCCGCTCAACACACACGACGGTACGCCTGTATCCAAGCGTGAGGGCTAAAATACCGTCAGGTTGTCTAGGCCTAAGGGAGAATGGCACTGAGACTCAAGCGTGCTTCCACATGCAGCTCCGTAGAATGGGGAAATTAATTTTTCACGGTGACTCGCGCAGGATGACAATATGCGGATTGATCAAAAACACAAGCAACAAACGTTCTGTCCACGTGTGGGGCGGTCTTTATGTTTCGGAACCATTTACCTACATTCGGGCAGGCAAATATGAACTCGGACGAGCTCCTTAAAGCGTGAGATGTTTCGAGAGATGCATGACTGTGAGGAGGTTTATTTCGTACAGGCGACTGTATTGCAAATCCTTAAGAAAGTAAGTTGTGCATATACCAATACAGGATAATCCATTCAAATTCCATACTCCCAGTTGTCGCGAAAGCAGGCAGCGTGATTAAAGCCATAGTTAAGCAGAACTCTTGAGAAACATAGTTGAGGATGACTTTTAAACTCATACAAAATAAAGTCAATCTCACTTGCACCAAGAATTCATACATTCGATGTTAATATCATTTTCTATTTTGTGTCTTAGAAATCACGAAAACTAAAGCAGAAAGAAAAGAAATTGGCTTTATAAACGTATCAACGATTTTTCAGCAATTACAATAATTTCACCACAAATTTAACAAAAAATAAACGAACAGGTCCCGTCATCAAGGTACAATGTGCCAAGTGAACCAAGTTTCTTGCCCGCTTTGATTGATTATTTCCACTTATGATCCAGTTTATTAGCAAAATGCCTTAACCAAACTTTTTCGGGCAAACGTTTCACTAAAATTCCCGGTATCCCGTAATTTATTCAAAAGTGCGCGCCAATATTTGATGGTATGGTATGAAAATACAAGCCTGATCCAGGCAAAGTGCAGCACAGTCAGAGACTGCACGTGGGCTGAGATACAGTCAGGTTGCCCAGGCCTAGACAGATATGATAAAAGAAATAGAAAGGAAAACATGATGTATTTGGCCCACAGATAGCGTTAAAATTGAACGAAAAATGAGGAAAAAACGTGTGAAGAAATAAATTGTATGCACGGCCAATGTGAAGGCCCTGCAAATATTTAATAAACGCTTCTAAAAACAATGGAACAGACGTATGTACAACAGACGAGCCTAGTAATCAACCGAAACTTATAGAAAATGTTTGACTGCCAGTTGCTGAAGTAAATAAGTAAGTACTAAACGTGACTGGTCGAATCTACATGCAAGTTCACAAGGAAAAGCAAGCTGAGACCGGAATTGGTCAACATGCACAGCCAAAAAAACGACAGAAAAACAATACGACCTGAATTTGGAAACACCACACTCACTGAGATACGACTTCGGCTACTCTCGCAAACTCATCCCTCGCGTTTCTCAGAGCTTGTTTACGGAGAGGCGTGTTGTAGAACAAATCTTCAGCCAGGATCGTTGTGCCGGGATTCGCAGCACACGCGGTGGCGACTTCGGCGGTGGGTTTCCCATCTCGATAGGATAAGCGATAAGCACAAATTTCATCCGCCGTGCGGGTTGTGACAGTCAGCAAGGAAACGTGACTCAGGCTGGCCAAAGCTTCGCCTCGGAAACCGAAAGTAAGCAGACTATTCAAATCGGAAAATTCCTGGAAATGATAAATTACTGTATGTGATTGCGTTAGGTCAATCAAGTCCAAATCGCGTTCCGTGTTCTTACGTCTATCATGTTGTGTGAATAGGCTTCAGAACACTCGGTCCACCAACAATCACGTCAACCCACCCCCCGATTGTCTTGATATATATATATATATAAATATAATCTAGGTTTGGTGAGATATATATATATTCTATATATATATATTTACACAATCATTTAAAAAATGAAAAAGTGCCACCCGGCAATGCACGAGAAAAAGAAAGAAAGAAAAAAGTACAATATGAGGGGGAATTTTTTTGTCCATTGTTCCACATGTCGATTTTTTCATTTTTTTCCAATTTTTTTTACAAAGTTTGAGGGGGGAACACAAAATAGAATGCACTCTCTCCACTGTTGCCGGTTCTCAGCCATCGTCGACAGCGTGTCAAGCCACAGACACTCACTATCCCTTGGACCCCACCCAGGAAGCCGCGTTCGTCCGACCCGAGCTAAACCCGACGTCAAGCGTTTTAAGGCCTTCTTCCAGGTCAGCGGTTGTCCACCTGAACACCGCCGCCAGCCTGGGCCAACCGACACACGCAGCGCGCGGGAGGGTAGGCGCTCAGGCTTCATTCTCAAGACATGCCCTAGCCAGCGGAGACGGGAACGGTCGATTAGGTCTCGTAGCATCAGGCTGTCCCCACCTAGAACACGGTGCCTCACTTCAACGTTGCTAGTGCGGTGTTGTCACCACACTCGTGCAAGCCTCCGTAAACATCGATGTTCAAACACCTCCAAGCGCCGGAGCTCCTCTGCGCGTACTGCCCAGCTCTCGCACCCGTGTCTTAATTCATCCCTGATGTCAACCTTTGCAACACTGTTTACGTCCTCCCACGAATCCCACAACACAAGAGAACGGCAATTGGCCACAATTGTGTTCACTGCGCACATGACAGAGAACAAAGCTTCACCTTATATAGGCAAATCACATAACCTCATCAGCGGCCTCAACATGTTTCTTCCGGTTGTCACTTTGATCTGATTCGCCAATTAATTTCGTGCAAACCGGTTCAATTCAAGCGCAAACCACACTGGGTTTGTATGACCGAACTTGACGAATTGCGTATTGTTCGATAGCGGCTGACGTTGTCCATCTACTCATGCTTCCGAGAATGTCGTCGCACGATTTGTTCTCATGCAATCATTCCGAAACCCGGATTAATAGGGGTTCGCTAACTGTAACATTCTCGGAGTTAGCTGTTACGATCGCATACGCACCGATGCTCTCTGAAATAAGTTGTTCGGTAGTAATGTTGATATAGAGAAGCAGATCAACCTGCATAGGTTACGCTGGTTGGGTCACGTTTTACGGATGCCGGACCACTGACTTCCGAAACAGATTCTTTTTGCGACGCCACATCCTGATTGGCGTAAATCTCGTGGTGGCCAAACCGTCACATGGCATAAGCAGTTAAAAACCCTTACTAGTAACCTTTCCAAAGTCGGCGCAGCGCGTCTTCCAGGCTGGTGTCCCCGCGACCAGATATTGCAATGGATGGTTACGCTTCAGCATATGTCCCGAAACCGTGTTCAATGCCGGTCTTGTACTAAGCATTATCTTGGAGTGTTTGTTTAACCTTGTATGTTGTAAAGCGGGGCGACGAGAAAAGCTTGTTATGGTGCATAACAGTAAATACCGCAAGGAAACTGCCATGCTGATGTCACTCTACTCGTTCACGAAACTTGTTTGAATGCATGTTCCATTCGAGGTGTAGGCACCTCTACCCATTTTGTGTGTGCTTACTTTTCTATAGAAGCCGTAGCAAGTTAAGTCTCGCCCTTCCCCATCTTTCAGGATTTTACTTTTTCATGGTTGTGTGCCAGTTAAGTATTCGGTACGTGTTACCGGTGTAATACTGTCTATAATGATGATGATACGATTATCATCGTCGACGCTTCCTGCTCTTGTATTGTGCCGGAAGGTGGTGTTTTGCATATCATTCGAAACCTCGTGATTAGCACTCATCACCAATGTAGTTCAAACCTCCCACAAACGGTGCACGCCACACAGTTGACGAGTAAGAAATTCTGCTTCTCACTTATGGATTCCTAGTAGGCATTATAGTGGTGGTGGTGGTGGGAAAGACATTATTATTAAACGCAGAAAATTAGCTAAGATGTAGGTTGAAGTTGTGCCCGAATTCTCATTGAACAGACACGTTAGTTGTAATAAAAGAAGTGCTCTCAATACTAGCGGTGTAGTCACATTAGTGGCAGCGTGGTGTAAAGTTGCAGATTAACCTATAACGTCAGATAAAATTGATAGAAGCAAAGCTACAAAGTACAGTAATGTTTGAGATTCATTACAGAGTGGATAACTTTTAATACGAGCGCAGAAGGCACGTGCTAGCGGTGCGCATTACGGTAATCCTGAACCGGGAAGCAAACAGAGCAGTACGCAGGTCACTTGAAGCGAGCCGATTTGATTAACATTCTAATTTCGAGATGTGCCACAGTCGGTATCTATGTATTGTATGTATGTATGTATGTATGAAATCACAAGAATGATCCAGGCAAAGTGCCGCACAGTCAGAGACTCCAAGTGGACTAAGATACTGTCAGGTTGCCCAGGCCTAAACAGATAAGGAAAATGAAAATAGTAATGGCAGTGAGACTCAAGCGTGCACTCGCATGAAGCTCACTACCGGTGGCACCTCAATTTAGCACGGCGTTAGCTGCGTAGAAAAGATAGCAGTGTTCTATTCCGTGCTTTGGTTGTGGGTGAACGCGATGAACATTGGAGAGGTTGGCTTTAGGGCTAAATCGGGACGTGATCGAACAGAGGGTGACGATGCCACCGTCCCACTGAGTGCACCAATGACCATGGTGTTGTTCCAGCAACATCAAAGATAATAACCGTAGCACTCATCACGTGGCCACGATTTACGCCGTCAGATGAAACCAACGAAACCACGACAGCAATGCACACACAACAACAATACTAGTAGATAAAGAGTAGCACGGATGTGCAACCGTGCAGCATTTCTGTGCTATACGGCTAACATCGTGCTAAATTGATTGGCCAACGGTAGTGAGCTGTATGCTGAAACACGCTGGAGTCTCACTACCATTTCTATTTCTATTTTTCTTTCTCATATCTGTCTAAGCCTGGGCAACCTGACAGTATCTTAGCCCACGTGCAGTCAGTGATTGTGCGGCACTTTGCCTGGATCAGGCTTGTGCTCTCATACCATCATAACAACACTTTGAACGCACTTGTGAAACGTGCGAGCAAGGTAGGAAAAGGTTTGGTTGCTTAACCTTTGACGGAGCTAAAAGCTAATACAAATTCAGTGGTTTTGATTTACAAATCTGTGACGAGAAAAGGTGTATAGTAGACGAGAAAAACCATATGGAAGTTTGAACAAGGAGGCCACTTTTGAGTAAGATTGGCATAGTAAACCCTGCTTGGTCAATAAAATCTACTTGCTGGAATAGTGTCTAAATATCTGGTAGATTAGATGCGAAAGAGAAAATAATCCAAAGAGTTACGGTAATATCGCACCTTCAATTTGCTAGTGGTAAATCGTTCACATAAGATTGCGAGATCTGCTTGTCGAATGCCACACCCGTTGTCCTGGACTTGTAATAATTTCAAACCACCATCCCGAACGGTAACCTGTGGCCGAATATCAAAAAGACTGAACACAAATCGAGTAAAAACATCAAGACGGTTTGAACAATGTTAAATCTAACTTGTTTAATTATTGAATGGAAATTCAATGATTTTCCACGGAACTGTGCAGACAGCTTATCATCAAACCAGATGGCAGAATTGGTAAAAATCTATCAGAAGAACGCAGCAAGCCCGTGCTGAATGAAACTCCTAGGCAAGGCGAGTGGTACACGAGTATAACATGCACATCATTGATAAATTGAACATTGCGAATAAAGTATGAGCCGAAAAATAGCGTCTTTAGGATCTTTAGCGATTATGACAAAAGTAAATGCCTAGAAACTCCCGTACTAGGCGCAACACAACGAATCATGGGCATGTCGCTCTACAAGCTCCTTATATTTATTTAGACCCAGGCAACCTGACAGTATCTAAGCCCGCGTGCAGTCTGTGACTGTGCGGCACTTTGCCTGGATCAAGCTTGTGCTTTCATAAATTTTGATGTAATGCATGCTTCATTTAGACCAGGAGTGTTTGCTTCTATGCCAGTGTAGCCTCTGTGGTTCTCTTTTCCCATCTATGGTGATCAAAAAGAGCATGAACGTCATCAGCATATTTTAGAATAATAGTGGAATGAAAGCAAGGAAGATCAGAAATGTAGATAGAAAATAAGAAGGGGGAAAGTATTGCGCCCTGTAGAACACCGCGAGTAATCGCTACAAAATTGGAGACTTTACCATTCACGGCAGTATACTGCACGCGGTCCTTAAAATAGGACGCTATCCAGTTAACTAGGTTCAGGAGTACACCAAAATCATGAAGTTTTTTGAGCAAAGAACTTCTGATAACACTATTAAAAGCGTTGGTGTAATTAAGAATACAAACCTGCACCGCTTTTGATTTCGAATCCAATGACCGGGATACATGGTCAGATAGCAACGCGAGTGCGTCTACTGTCGAACGATTTTTGCGGTACGCGAACTGATGCGTATTTTCTACCTGGCAACTCGAAACAAGTCGTCGTAGCACTATACTTTCCAGTACTTTGAGTAGCTGCGACGTACACGCAATGGGGTGGTACTTCCAATGATCATTTTTGGGATTTGGTGTAACACGTATCGGCTTCCAACAGTCAGGAAAAATACTTTTCTCAATGCATCTGTTGAAGATAGATGAGATCGGCGAAGAAAGTTCACGTGCGCATTCTTTCAGCAAAAGAGGGGAATGATTATCTGGGCATGCAGCCTTTGAGCGGGATACAGCGAAAAGTGACTGCATAACTTCCATTGGGCTTGTAAAAGTTGGAGTTGAGAAAGAGGATGGGGGTAAAACAAAATCAGTGATTTCTTGGGTTCCATCAGGAGAAGATAAAAAAGATTCATTTAATGAATTAATATCATGGATAAAGGGAAGTACCTTCCCGTCTTTGCCACACAAACCTTTGAGCGCACTCCATAATTGACGACTGTTATTCGTTCTCAAAATTGATTTCACATATATATCTCGCATGCGTTGAATCTCAATACTCCCTAAAATCTACGGAACTATGGGGCATAGTTACATAACTCGCAGAATCGGGCGAAGTGATCAGTAGAGCCTGCGAACCTGACAATATTTTAACGCTGAAGACCATGCTAAGTGACACTGACTTCCGTATTTTTAACGAACCGGACGTTTACCTTGAATGTGACGTTTTACATCTTATCTCAACTTTTGCTTTGATATATGCTGTCCACAGAAAACTATTTTTGTTCGACCTGATTGTTTTTCCTCCAATAAATTGAAGCGCCTCCGTAGACTGAAGGAAAAGGCTTTCAAAAATCTTGATCGTCAGCTGTTTTCATCAATCAAGCTTGAGATTCAACGCATGCGAGATATATATGTGAAATCAATTTTGAGAACGAATAACAGTCGTCAATTATGGAGTGCGCTCAAAGGTTTGTGTGGCAAAGACGGCAAGGTACTTCCCTTTATCCATGATATTAATTCATTAAATGAATCTTTTTTTATCTTCTCCTGATGGAACCCAAGAAATCACTGATTTTGTTTTACCACCATCCTCTTTCTCAACCCCAACTTTTACAAGCTCAGTGGAAGTTATGCAGTCACTTTTCGCTGTATCCCGCCCAAAGGCTGCAGGCCCCGATAATCTTTCCCCTCTTTTGCTGAAAGAATGCGCACGTGAACTTTCTTCGCCGATCTCATCTATCTTCAACAGATGCATTGAGAAAAGTATTTTTCCTGACTGTTGGAAGCCAATCCCCAAAAATGATCATGGGAAGTACCGCCCCATTGCGTGTACGTCGCAGCTACTCAAAGTACTGAAAAGTATAGTGTCACGACGACTTGTTTCGAGTTGCCAGGTAGAAGATTCGCATCAGTTCGCGTACCGCAAAAATCGTTCGACAGTAGACGCACTCGCGTTGCTAACTGACCATGTATCCCGGTCATTAGATTCGAAATTAAAAGCGGTACAAAATTTGTTTTCTTGATTACACCAACGCTTTCAACAGTGTTATCAGAAGTTCTTCGCTCAAAAAACTTCATGATTGTGGTACCCCTGAACCTAGTTCACTGGATAGCGTCCTATTTTAAGGACCGCGTGCAATATACTGCCGTGAATGGTAAAGTATCCAATTCTGTTACGATTTCTCGCGGTGTTCTACAAGGCGCATTACTTTCACCGTTCTTATTTTCTATCTACATTTCTGATCTTCCTGGCTTTCATTCCACTCTTATTCTAAAATATGCTGATGACATTACTGTTGTTTTTGACAACCATAGACGTGCTGACTCTCACACATCTGAATTTATTATCAATGACATTGGCCAGTGGTCATCCTCGCTCGGCTTATCGTTAAACCCTCAAAAATGCAAAGAGGTGATATTTTCAAACTTAGCTGGTCAGCGTCGTGAAACTCTGCTTCAAGGAATTCCCACGATTTCCTTCAATGGCTCGAACTTCAGCAGAAGCGCATGTTTCAAGTATCTTGGCGTCATTGTATCACAGAGTCTCAAATAGACCGATCATGTGACTGCACAGTACTTGAAGGTTATCATTTTACGCCTTACGTCTGCGTTCTTTAGCTGTTCCTCCTGATGTAGTTAGATGTTTTGTTTTTTCTTGCATTGTTCCCATTTTAATCTACGCATCCCCTATAATTTTTCCTGGTCTTTTTGAAAAGGATTTTTTTGATGATCAGAAGAGGAATCAAATTGATTTCAAGATTGAGCTCTTCCTCCACCGAGTTAATTCGTGATATGATCGTCGAACGACACTTTCGTGAATGTGACAGATTGGTCAGAGTCATATCGTCTGATAATGCACACCCACTGCATGAGGTCCTTATGGCTTGCAGATCGTTCCCAGCTACGCGTAGTCAACATATCGTCCCGTATACAAGAACTGAGAAATTCAAAAATTCTTTTATTCCTTACCTGGCTCGATATTTGGTTGATCATACAAAAGTTATTCTCGATTTGAGGAAGAAACTGACATTATAATAACTGGAAAAAATGTACATTTGATTTCGTGTGGTCGAATTAATAGTATCGCTGAAAATTCGTGTACCCGAATAAAGCCATTTTTCTTATTGTTCTCCAAAAGTATTCTTTTGTCATGGTTGAATGGCAGTTTAAGGTGAGTGCTGGTCATCAATTGTTTGTTATTGGGGATAATGTATATGAACAACGGGTTGCATAAGCACTCCTTATTCCTAAAAAGACTATCGCGACAATGAGAATGATGACGGTGATGAATATGACCGTTTTGAAAGACACGACACTCAACAGCACCAGCAGTGGTGTGAACAGAGTTCCCGCGTCTAGAAAGAATATGGCGCAAGTAGTGCTGAAGTGAGACTCAAGCAAGTTAACCGAAATAGCGAATTGTTGTCAGGGTGGCGTACAACCGCAAACACATTAAAATTGATTAAAACCTCGAATGCAGTAACCAAACGTCAAACAATCTACGAGCTAACCTGGATCTGTGTGCTTCCAGCATCAAGGGAATTTTCTAGTAATTCCTTGATGGCATTTGCCGGGCGTTGTATAACTTCACCGGCAGCAATTCGATTGACGACATCTTCCGGTAACTGTCGGATTGGTGCCGGAACACGTATGCGGAGCTCGGAACAAGAATCTTGAGCGAGTTTATCCGAATTTTCAGGCATCGAAATATAATTTAGGCTGCTAAAGTGAAAATCAAATGATCAATAATGCGGTACTTTATGCGTCAATCTTTACTGCTACTGTGGCCTACAATGAAGAAGAAGAGGAAAGCTTTATGCGAAAATGTTCGAAATTTCAGCTTTAGGCTAGTTTTAATATATAAAAAACACAACGAATTCTATACAAATTACACAAAAAGCAAAAAATATTCACAAAAATATACCCATGATATTAACGAGATAAATTCAATCGTAATTATTCAATAAGCAGTTCCTTGTGACAAAGGTATGGTGATGCAAATGGGATAAATGACCTCCGATATTAAGATGCTCTAGATGCGTTTTGATAGAGGCTTGACTCTTGCAGCGGATGGGAAATATCATTGAGGATAGTATTTATAAGCTGATTGCATATTGATTGAACGAACACGAAGAGCATAAAAGAAAGCCTACGAACTTTAGTAAGTGATCTTGGATATCAAAACCGCCTTTGACTCGGTTGGCAGATCTAACATATGCAACTGTTTACTTCGTAGTGGAAACCCATCGAAGTACGTCGCAATCTTGAGGAACTTAAAGGCTTACTCGATAGGGAGGGTCTTGGCGTATAGTAGCCTTTCGCCGGCATTCAACAAAACTACAGTTGTAAGACAAGCCTGTCACATCTTCCCGTTCTTGTTCACAGTTACTATCAACGGCGTCTTCCAGAAAGCTCTTAAAAGATTATCGACATGCGGCATTGATCTGTGGACGTGCTACAGACCTGAATTATGCTGGCGGCATTGCCTTGATGGGCGAAGATCATACATTAATCCAATAGGCTTTACATCCTGTGGCAATGAAGGCATTTAATTATGGGCTATGATTTTCCCTGGTGGGTAAGGTGGACCTTTAGAACTGGCCAATCGAACAATCATATTTCGTCATAAATGATCTCATTTTCAATCAAGTAGAGGAGTTCAACTATCTATGAAGCTCTGCGGTCGTTTGTGTGGTATAAATAAAGAAATCACGCAAAGAATCGCAAGGGCCAGACTAGCAATTACTATACCCCATCGCCACTGGAATAGACGAGACTTAAGATTAAGGTAGGGGGGATTATCTATTTTATTTCAGTAAGAGCGGCAGTACTTTACGGGAGCGAATGCTGGACATTTCGAATAGATGTAAGAAGGCTGGAGGTTTTCGATCATCGCCGTTGGCAAAGGATTGCTCGAGTTTAGCGGCAACACCATGTTTGCAAATCTGAGGTCTTATGAAGCAAGCTTAAGCTCCGAAGACATAAAGCAATGTGCGTGAAACATAAATGGTTACGCGCGCTCTATGTTATCAGCCATTAACTCGGATTGTGGCTTGCTAAAACACACTTCTAGTCTAGCCAGCATTGGATGAGCGTGTGCAAGAAAAAAGATTGTATTGCTCGGCACATTGGCAAAGAGCCGACATCAATGGAAACAGTACATCATTTCTATTTCATCCTAAAACTGAATTTCAGTTGTGACAAAATCTATAAACAAAAATCGCATAGTTCCTCCGTGTTCCTTCAATATATTGTACACATTATTGCTTCGTTGAACGGCAGCATGTTTCAGATTGTGTTACGCGACGAGCGAATTATGTCACCACAAACTTTCGAAACAAGAGTAAGCATAACTTGTCCGTACTGTGCACCTACTAATTGTAGCACTGCTGGCGGAAAAGATCTACTATGATGAAAGTAATGTGCTTCTATAGCGTTCAAGTACCCTGATATTAATGTTCTAGCTAGGGTTATGAATGCTTAACTAGATGGCTGGGATGTACCTGTTATGGTATATGGTATGAAAGCACAAGCCTGATCCAGGCAAAGTGCCGCACAGTCAGAGACTGCACGTGGGCGAAGATACTGTCAGGTTGCCCAGGCAGGGATGTACCTGAGGCAAAACTTGCTTAGTTAATCGGTTTTGAAGCTGGATGTACAGACAACGGCTATTTGTTTTGGCGTACACAGCAGTAGAGAGCGAATCGGCAACGCAAACCTAGATCCAGGCAAAGTGCTACACAGTCATAGACTGCGGGTAAACTACGATACTGTCAGGTTGTCTCAGCCTAGACAGATGCGCAAAATTTGGTTTGTGAGCATGCTTCGATAGATTTCGTAACTGTTTAAGTCGCACCATTCCACATCTTTTAAGATTCCTTTTCATCACGGCTGTGTGGCAGTCAGGCATTCGGTACTTGCGACCGGTTTAATGCTATCCCTAATGATGATTATGTAACGAGCGATGTTTCAAACGAGTTGGCTACTCTATTGAGGTTCACGTTGATACTGCAGCCACTTGTGTTAGTTGTTGCGCTTCTACAAAATGAAAGTTGGGTAAACACGAAACCTGGAGCAAAAACTCAGTTTTCCACTCATGAAAACCTAACATTACTTAACTGAAAGTAAAAAGATGAATCGTTGCTAAGCTTACACGTTTCAACGTAAAGATCACCGACACGATAGTTGAGGCGAATCCATAGAACAGCAGTCTATAGCCCCGTTTATTATTCAAGAAGAAGCGCAAAAAGTTATCAAAAAACAGCATTTCGGTTGAGCTGCTATAAACACTGAAACGCCATAATTGAAGACAATGCGATCTCTGACAAGGTTTACAATAGTTTATGAAAGCAGAGTGAATTGCAACCCGTAAAAACCGTCTCTTTGAAATAGAAGTCTCCAGGAAAAATACAGCCAAAACAAATTGAAACTAAAGGTGTGAGACAAATAAAAAGGACTTGGAGGATTGAAGTGACTGTATTTTATCATAACATGCTACAATATAAAAACGAGAATTAAAAACAAAAGCAAATGAAAGACATCCGATAATCCAAAATCGAAAGTTCAAGAATCCGAGCTTGGAGGGAAATAAGGAGCGAAACAATAGCCAGCCAAACATCTGCCAATAACTGGTCGCCCATCTTTATGCCGGGGCAAGTTGGAGCTGAATCGTCTGAGGCGGAACCGATCGCCTCCGGAATCGTTATAAGAATCTGCACGTTGAAGTTGCCATGATTCGACTTGATGACAGGTTCGATACGGAGTTTGAAGTATCTCGGAACGTTCGGGAAATCGCTCACTCAAAGTGTTGGCAGCACTGTCATCATGGCGATCAAGTGATTCGACAGCATCGTCTGTTGTGATGCCACCGATTACATACAAGACTGACTGGGAGATGAATGCACCACAATGATAACGGGGATAGTCCAATTTCGTGAGGAACGACCATGAGTGCTACGAATAAAAAGGAAGGATAAAGACATCACGGGAATGGTCGAATTGATATACTAAAATAGATAGGTAGAGTATAGCACATTGAATGCGAAAACACCAGTGCAAGAAGAACATAGGTCAAGAACCAGGTACCGTCGCGCGGTCCTGAACGCTGCGTGTGCAGATTTTGTTGTTGGCTTCCTTCGATAGATGTGCACCATGGATGTAAATCACAACTGCGAGATGGTTTCACGCTCCATAACGTTTCAAATGATTGCCCATTCCGATTCGGGAGAAACAATCTTTCCCGTAGCACTCGTAGCGATAGGCAGTATTCGGCGGCAGTTGGACGCTGACGGTGTAATTTAAGTTCAGGAGCTTTCAATTTAGGAGGCATCCGTCGCATATTGAACTCATTTTGAATGGAAAAAGTAACAGATGCTAAAGTGATTTCTAAAGCTGGTGTACAAAGCATCTTCACCCTACTCCGAAAGTGCCTACGCTGGTGGGATTATTTCTACAGAAACGAAAATGGTCGTATTAAAAAAGATCTACTCTATGATTAATTGAAACCGGGAAGTCGATAATTGGACAGACCACACTTGGGGTACAAAGACGTTTGCGAAGGAGACATGAAAGCTCTTGACAGCTCACGTTGCAGGCGTTGTTTAAAGCGTCGTCTGCAAGCTGGAGAAGAAAAGATACTGCATGTGCAGTCATCATCATCAATCATCAAAGACAGCATTACACCGGTAGCATGTACCAAATGTCTAACTGCCACACAACCATCAAAAAGTAAAATCCTAAAAGATGGGGAAGGGTGGAACTTGAATAGCTACGGATTTTATAGAAGAGTAAGCGCAGACAAACTGGGATGATGTGCCTACATCTCAAATGGAACATGCATTGAATCAAGTTGCTTGAACATCGGCAAGACAGTTTCCTTGCGTCTTTCAATGTCATGCATCATAACAGGCTACCTCGTCACTATACCTGACAACATACAAGGTTAAGCAAACGCTCTACGAGGATGCTTAGTGCAAGGCCGCCACTGAACACGGTTTCAGAACATATCCTGAAGCGTAACTAATCTCTGCGAAATCTGATCGCGGTGACCCCGGCTTGGAAGACGTAATGTGCCGACATTGGAAAGGATATAAGCATGGGATTTTAGCTACCTATGGCATGTAACGCTTTGACCCCCACCAGATTTACGCCAATCGGGATATGGCGTCGCAAAACATCCGTCTTGGAAGTCGGTAGTCTGTCATTTGTAAAACGTGACCCGACTAGCGTTACCAATACAGATTGATCTGCTTCTCTATATCCGCATTATTACCGAAGAGCATCGTTGCGTATGTGACTGCAACCCCTAAATCGCAAAATGCTGCGTAGACATGCATGTGCAGTACATCACTGCCAAAGCGACAGTGTTCAAATGCAGTACCGTGACTTTTTCAATCAAAAGTTCAACGCCTTGCTATCCTTAGTTTCACAATGAATTTCGTCGCAATATACATGAAGTTCAGCCTAAGTGTGACAATCGACGGTCGGGTGGAAGATAGTGAGCAGGCAAGGCTCCTCAGCCCGAAAATCGCAACCGTGAATAGGTTGAACTGATTGCAGAGCCTTAAAGATAGTCCAATGAAATCGCATGAATACATTTTTATCCTCTGCTCTAGTACATGGCAAAATTGTAATGGACTGTTTTTCGTCGGCATGCAAAGACTTTGGGCTAACAATCAGAATGAGCAGGACCAAAGTCGTGGGTTAAGGGACTGTATCGCCTCCAATCATCACTGTTGGCAACTGTCAGCTTGAACCAGTACATCATTTCACATATCTTGGTTCAACCATTGCGGATAACCTCTCGCTAGACACGGAGATTGATAAGCGGATTGGCAGAGCAGCTGTCATTTTGTTCCGATGGAACTCTCGTGTTTGGGGTAACCGCAAGCTGACTGTAAAGACAAAGATGATGGTAGACAGCGCGTGCGTACTGAATACTTTACTGTTCCGCAGTGAAACCTGGACCACCCACGCAAGACACGAACGGAAGCTGAATCCTTCCCATCTACGAAGCATCCGTCGTATCTTAAACATATCGTGGATGGACAGTGACTAATGCTGAAGTGCTTTCAAAGCTGGTCTACAGAGCATGTTCACTCTATTAACAGCGCCGCCTGCGGTGGCTTGGTCATGTCTATAGAATGGAAAATGGTCGTATTCCGAAAGATCTACTCTACGGTGAGTTGCAACTAGGAAGTCGACCATTGGGCAGACCGCACTTGCGGTACAAAGACGTTTGCAAAAGAGATATGAAAGCTCTTGACATTGACCCCGCAAGCTGGGAAGAACTTGCTCTTGACGCTCACTTTGGAGGCATTGTGTAAAGCGTCTGCTGATGCTGGGGAGGAGCCATACAGCTCTGGCGGCTGACACAGATCACGCCGCCGGCGTTCAAATGACGCCTAAACAGAGTCTGATCGTTACCAGCGCAGCGGGAGAGATTGTTCCTCCGAATCGGACTGTTTAGTCATTCGAAAGGCTGTAGAACATGAAAATTCATGCGATTGTGATGTACATCCATGGTCGACATCGACCGAAGGAGGCCAACAACCAACCAAATGGAAATACGAGAAAAAGAGATCATACATAGAGAATACAATGCAATTAGGAAATCTACCCACCGTATCGAAACTGAAGCTCAGTATTTGTCCAGGCAGCTGTCCAGGTGAACCCACAGCGTGATCAAAGCTCGTTTTCCCACCGCAGGCAAGAACCAAATTACTCGCCTCGTGGTACGCCAGCGAGACGCCTGTCAACGGAACTGGTAGGTTCGGTAAGTGAACGAAACAAGCATCGCATTCTTCGGCCGGATCGTAGAGGATCACTCGATTTGAGGGGATCATTTCGGTGCCACGTTCGGCAAGACCACCGGCCAGCATCACTAGACCTGGTAGGAAAATCGAAGGGAATGATTTTCTGATACATCATGAGGCCCACAGGTTGCAAGTGATTTGTGAGACATGATGTGGGGCAAATGCTGGAATTGTTCGAACCCCATATATTCTGGGATTTGATTCAGACCTAAGCACAGGGATGAAAAAATGCTGATCCTAGATCAAACTTTGAACTCGCGACCATTGATTGCGTCACATCTACAGAACCAACACGACCACAATGAAGGGAGAAAAGGAGCGAGAAAAATGAAACTCGGTACATTTTGGAAAATAATAGTGTGGAGGTGCGAGGTGCAGGTGATAAACACGAGATATTCACCCCATTGCCAATACAAACAGTAGGAAACCCCTAAACGACCGACGGTGACAATCGCGAACCCATAAAAATTCGGGAGGAGTGCATGAGAACAGCTCGAGCGACAATATCTTCGGAAACATGAGATGGGCAAAGTCAGACGCTATCGAACGATGTGCAATTCATCAAACGAGCGTGGTAAGGGCTTGAAGCGTACCGGTTGGCACAACATCGATTGACAAAACGGGTTGAAGGTACGACCGGGAAAGACATGTTTCAGGACAGTGTTGTGGTTACGTGGTTTGCCTAAATAAGATAGGCGTGTGTGTGGTTGTTGGTCGTCTTGTGTGTAATGAACGTGTTTGACCAATCGGATTTCTCTGGTGCTGTGGGACTCGCGGGTAAACGCGATTAGCGTTGGACAGATTGACTTGAGGGATGAAGCGAGATGCAATCGGCAAGCGGGTGGTAAATTTGGGGATGACGTGAATAATTTCGGATCTAGTGACCTGGAGCGTGTGTAAACAACGTACTAGATGTAAGAACCGGGAACGTGACTTGGCCTCAAATGACGTGACGTAATCACGTCTGGTCTCCCACACCCCGCTACAATAGGTCGGTTGAATACAACCCGTATCATCACGATCCAGCATGTATGCGTAACGGAAAGAATGGACAATTAATTAACAAAAGAAACCTACGTTTATTTTGTAGTAACACAATCCCCATGTCTACCACTGCATAGGGCAAGTGATGGGGAGAAGGACGCCAGGAGTTTGCAATGGAATCGTAGATTAGAATCGCGTCAGTGGCTGGCGAATAGCCAGTAACCCCGTTGAACCGGTAACCGCCGAACGCGTACACGAAACTCTCGATGGAGACTGCGCTGTGGTGTGAACGGGGTGCATCCAGAGCAGCCATTGGGAGCCATGTGTGACCGAGCAGATTGAACCGAGAACAGCTGAAGTGGGAAATACGACGAACGATAAACAGAAAACCATAGATGAACAAATCTAGCAACATTGAGTGATCAGTAATCGTACAGATGGCATTAAGGGGTGGGAGGTAGCAAAGCACAAGCCTGATCCAGGCAAAGTGCCACACAGTCACAGACTGCACGTGGGCTAAGATACTGTCAGGTTGCCCAGGTCTAGACAGATATGAGTAAGAAAAAAGAACAGGAAATGGTAGTGAGACTCCAGCATGCAGTTCACTACCGGTGGCCAATCAATTTAGCATTAAGGAGGGTTGGATTAACGCCAACCTAACTACATGAACTCAGCACAACTCACAACTTCCTGCTAGGTGAGCTCAATCGTTGCGCCTTCTTGGTGATCGTTGGCCATACGGCTCCTGTCTGAGTCAACAATTCCTATTGAGTAGATAGTTTTTAATTGAGTAAAATGCCGATCGGACAAACACGTAGTTTTATTGATTGGGTTGTTGAGTATGAAGTTTGAAAGAATTGTATTATCCACCAGAAGAGTATTCACGAACACGAAATCTCGTGGTGCCTTCGCCGATACACAAATTAATAACCAATTCGTCAAGTCATGTTTTCGTATGAATATATCCGGTGCACGGATGTGCAATCGTGCACTATTTCTGTGTTGTGCGGCTAACACCGTGCTAAATTGATTGGCCACGGCTATTGTGCTGCATGCTGAAACACGCTGGAGTCTCACTACCATTTCCTATTCGTTTGTCCTCATATCTGTCTAGGCCTGGGCAACCTGGCAGTATCTTAGCCAACGTGCAGTCTCTGACTGTCCGACACTGCCTGGATCAGGCTTGTGCTTTCATACCATACCATACCATGGATATATCCAACCAACACCAAATCAAATATGCTAGGGTGTGTGATGTGTGAAAGCACAAGCATAGATCCAGTCAAGGTGACGCATAGTGAGGAACTGTGCATGGGCTGTGATACTGTCAGGTTGCTCATCATCATCATCATCAATGACAGAATTACACCGGTATCAAGTGCCCAACTGGCATACAACCATGCTATAGTACAAATATTAAAAATATGGAGAAGGGTGGGACCTAAAAGGCCAGTGGATCTATAAAAGATTATGCACAGACACTGGGATGAGTTGCCTACACCTCGAATCGCACCTGCGTTCAATCAAGTGTTGTGAACAAGATGAGCGATATCAGCATGATAGCTTCCTTGAGACTTTCACTATCACGAATCATAGCGCGATTCCATCGCCACTTCACACTTCAAGATATCTACAGTAAGATCGATACTGAAGACGATTTTGAGCCATATCACTAAGAGTAAGAAACAACTGCGAATTCAGATCCTTTGGACCCCAAACTGTAAGACGGGTTACGCCAACCACAATTAGTTTGACAGTCAAACCCATCATCTGCTTAAGCCAAGTCAGAGTCTGGCACCCTAAAAACTGACGCCAGAGTAAGGAGTGGAAAACAGAACCGCGATAGGAAAACGATGATTTCACATTCGCAATACGTGGCCTAACCAGCGAAGTCTAAGCATGGTGTTCAGGGATAGACAGCTATGAGAAAATGACAGTGAGAGTGGGTCAGAACAACTCAAATGCAGAAACAACTCATTACTTTGCTAACATCATTTTAGTTCGCAAGACGAGCGTTTTCATAATAGCTTGTATTATTAGAAACAAACCATGTTGTTTACGTTTGGTCCAACAAAAGTAAACGACGTATCCACGAGGATAACTCGCTCGTAAACAATACATACACCGACTTCGTGGTGTGAGAAACGTAGCAAGAGGGCACGAACACGAGTGTTGTTAATACGCAAATCGCATTATAAAGATGATGTGGGCCAAAGACGCTTGATTGGAAAATCAGGCGCCGCACTCGTTTTGCCGAGTTGGGCTGCGCGCGAAACGGTGCCGTGGGCGCTGAGAATTTCGGTGTAGGCATCACCGCACTCAAACAATCTTCCGAGGAAACCTAATAAGCATGAAAAACTAACTTTCCTTTCTCATATATATAATAATCAATTCGGTGATAGCGCTACAACGAATAAGCGTAAAATAGCAATAAAAATAATGCACAGGAGTAAAGGAGCGAAGGATCTTGATTATGGCAATCGGCATGGCGTGTTAAATATAACGTTAACTATTATCAACATTTACGGGGAAAATAGAATAAGAAAAACACGTAATTTTCGAGGTGTTTCGTTACGCTCTATGGGGAGCGACCAGTTGTAAACGTGAGATCTGGTGAAACCATATTAGTGGATTGTAAATTCTGCGTCAAGCACGAATAGTCCTAGATTTGACTCGGATGAGGGCTAAAAAACGCTGAGCACCACGAGACACATAGATAGCAGGTCCTAGACTGCACATGGGCTGAGATACTGTCAGGTTGCCCAGGCCTAGACAGATATGACAAAAGAAATGGAAAGAAAATAGAAATGGTGCATTCCGCTTACTGGCTCATCAATTGTCCGTCTTCCGATTCACCGCCAATCACATACAACCATCCCAACGAGCATGCCACAGCGTGGTAGATACGCGATGACACGGGTGGTGATTCACACGGTTCGATGCTGGTGGCCGGTTCGTCATAGCGGAAACAGCTTGGGGTCTGTGGGACACCACCAGGTGACTAAAAACCGTAACATGAGGACTGATGATGAAAGTTCGCATGTGTATCAAACAAAAAACGGAATATAAGTGGTTGGTCATGATCAGTAAAACGGCAGAGCACAGTGATGCTGCATGACGTCGGACTGCAAGCACGATTAGCTTGACAGGTGCCTCATGTCAGATGAGAAGCAGTGATGATGATGAAGCGTATTCCTTGTGGAGTGTGATAAACGCACGGATGAACAATATCGTGCAGCACATCTGTATTGCACTGCTAGCACCATGCTATATTGATTTGTGACCGGGAGTGAGCTCTGTGTAGAAATACGCTGGAGTCTCGCTGTCAGTCCCATTTTTATTCTCATATCTATCTATGCCTGGGAAACCGAAAAGTATCTTCGCTCACGTGCAGTCTATGACTGTGTGGTACTTTGCTTGGATCGGGTTTGTGATTTTTTATAGACATACATAAATGATAAACTCTTAATAGTTAGGTAATGACGACTAATTTTAAATACATTGAGGGGCACATGAAAGCAGAATAATTGTGTGCGTAAGCAACTCAGATTGGCTAGTCCATATACAGTCACTGCAACACAATCCAAGAAAAATATGAAATGGTAGCAAGTGGTTGGCATGCCAAAATACCTCTTCGTGGGTAGACATGATTTTTCACGGTAAGTTAAAGGTTCGGTTATGAGGGACTACATAGCTCGCCCGTTACACAAAAAGAAGCTAAATCTTATGGTTGCTTAAAAACGCGACAGATAGATAGACTAAAACCAATGAGCTAAGGCTCGAAATGGGCACATCAAAAGAAACTTCATTTGATATGATGTACGCAACAGGGTATTATTAGACCTGTTGAAAAAACGATTCTGAGAAGAAAAAATGATTGTCCATACTGATTGTAAATTTCCTCTTAAACTAACATCCTTCCCCATGCGCATCGATATCCACCAATGGACCTTTCTAACAATTGATAATAGTGCACTTCATCGCGACTGGCTCCACAGCTTACTGCGAACGCTTTCCCCCGAACGCGTGACTCTTACTATACTTTTGCCATTCCGATTCCTGTGACCCGCAACAGCCAGAACGATAGAGTTCACCTCTTCCCTGGAGATGCTGAGTATAAACATATGTTATTATTAATTATTATATTTGCACAATCTGATAGAGATATAGTGCCGTTCAACATAAACAATGAGATGTACAAAGCGAGAAGGGGGGTACAAAGCGTTGTCATCGGCATCGTTGAACGTAAGCATGATACTACCCGGTTGCCTACACCGAAGTAGGGGAGATTTCGTTTAGGGGGTCCCACCCCGAGCCTTTACCCACAAGGCAGTGGAGCGAGAGAGGTTCGCACCTCTCGGTGGCCGGTGACCGACGAAGCGGTTCATACGCCCTTTTCTGGGAATTTCCAGTTCGGAGCCCGATAACCCCCTTGATAGGTTGGTGACTGCATTTTTTGCCTGTGCACCATACAATGTCCTTGGATAGGACAGAGGGCAGTGACTTTTGAAGCGGCGAGTCACATCCGCCTCGTCGTGATGTCATCACTGGATTTTTG
>JACCGJ010000713.1:41906-55950 GCA_013407085.1 Atriophallophorus winterbourni
AGGAAACCCCTAAACGACCGACGGTGACAATCGCGAACCCATAAAAATTCGGGAGGAGTGCATGAGAACAGCTCGAGCGACAATATCTTCGGAAACATGAGATGGGCAAAGTCAGACGCTATCGAACGATGTGCAATTCATCAAACGAGCGTGGTAAGGGCTTGAAGCGTACCGGTTGGCACAACATCGATTGACAAAACGGGTTGAAGGTACGACCGGGAAAGACATGTTTCAGGACAGTGTTGTGGTTACGTGGTTTGCCTAAATAAGATAGGCGTGTGTGTGGTTGTTGGTCGTCTTGTGTGTAATGAACGTGTTTGACCAATCGGATTTCTCTGGTGCTGTGGGACTCGCGGGTAAACGCGATTAGCGTTGGACAGATTGACTTGAGGGATGAAGCGAGATGCAATCGGCAAGCGGGTGGTAAATTTGGGGATGACGTGAATAATTTCGGATCTAGTGACCTGGAGCGTGTGTAAACAACGTACTAGATGTAAGAACCGGGAACGTGACTTGGCCTCAAATGACGTGACGTAATCACGTCTGGTCTCCCACACCCCGCTACAATAGGTCGGTTGAATACAACCCGTATCATCACGATCCAGCATGTATGCGTAACGGAAAGAATGGACAATTAATTAACAAAAGAAACCTACGTTTACTTTGCAGTAACACAATCCCCATGTCTACCACTGCATACGGCAAGCGATGGGGAGAAGGACGCCAGGAGTTTGCAATGGAATCGTAGATGAGAATCGCGTCAGTGGCTGGCGAATAGCCAGTAACCCCGTTGAACCGGTAACCGCCGAACGCGTACACGAAACTCTCGATGGAGACTGCGCTGTGATGTGAACGGGGTGCATCGAGAGCAGCCATTGGAAGCCATGTGTGACCGAGCAGATTGAACCGAGAACAGCTGAAGTGGGAAATACGACGAACGATAAACAGAAAACCATAGATGAACAAATCTAGCAACATTGAGTGATCAGTAATCGTGCAGATGGCATTAAGGAGGGTTGGATTAACGCCAACCTAACTATATGAACTCAGCACAACTCACAACTTCCTGCTAGGTGATCTCAATTGTTGCGCCTTCTTGGTGATCGTTGGCCATACGGTTCCAGTCTGAGTAAATAGTTTTTAACTGAGCAAAATGCCGATCAGACAAATACGTAGTTTTATTAATTGGGTTGTAGAGTGTGAAGTTTGAAAGAATTTTATCATCCATCAGAAGAGTATTCACGAATACGAAATCTCGTGGTGCATTCGCTGATACACACATTAATGACCAATTCGCCAAGTCACGTTTTCGTATGAATATATCCAACCAACACCAAATCAAATATGCTGGGGTATGTGTGATGCATGAAAGCACAAGCATAGATCCAGGCAAGGTGCTGCACAGTGAGGAACTGTGCATGGGCTGTGATACTGTCAGGTTGCTCATCATAATCATCATCATCAATGACAGAATTACACCGGTATCAAGTGCCTAACTGGCATACTTACTTACTTTACTTTTGTGCGGCTAGCTCCCCAGTGTGGCTTAAGCCGCTTTCATTGGGATGCCTCGGTCTCACCAGCCCACGCACGTCGATCGGAGGCGAGATCGTTTGCAGATCGTATCCAGTCCGTTCCCACCTGCGAATCCGTAACGGTACGCAGACCCATACTGAGACATTATCATGAAGTTTCTTGTGGGTAGTGTACAAGTGATGTCCCCAGCACCACTCGGTGTTTGTTCGAGTACACCTCTCTAGCCTTTGCACAGCCAAGTTCAACCTACAAGGCAGCAGGGAGTTGGCAGATAAACGCGCTGTGCGCCAGTTATCTACCTACGGGACTTCTCTCCGGATTTTTTCCTCGGGGTTTTCTCCCGAAGCCTTTCCCGCAATCGGGTGACCCACAAGGCAGTGGGGGTTTGGGGTCAGGGTTTTCCTTCCCCTAGATGGATTGCCAGTAGCTGACGAGCTCCATATGCCCGGAGCAAACTGGTTTTAAGGCGCCGTCACCCGCCTTTCGCCCCCTTCTCCTATCATTAAGAGCAGTTCCGCCCGGGCTTGTGAAAGCCACTCGTGCAGGCCAGGAGTTGGACTTGGTTGTCAGAGGCTATTTGAGACGCACGCCACGTGGGAGCATTTTATAGATAGTGGGTGGCTCATTCCTACTACCACCCCCGGCTGTGACAACCTTTGGCATACAACCATGCTATAGTACAAATATTAAAAATATGGAGAAGGGTGGGACCTAAAAGGCCAGTGAACCTATAAAAGATTACGCACAGACACTGGGATGAGGTACCTACACCACGAATCACACATGTGTTCAAGCAAGTGTTGTGAACAAGATAAGCGATATCAGAATGATAGCTTCCTTGCGACTTTCACTATCACGCATCATAGCGTGCTTCCATCGCCGCTTCACACTTAAAGATACCTACAGTAAGATCGATACTGAAGACGATTTTGAGCCATATCACTAAGGGTATGGGTATGGAAGCACAAGCCTGATCCAGGCAAAGTGCCGTACAGTCAGAGACTGCACGTGGGCTAAGATACTGTCAGGTTGCCCAGGCCTAACTGTCAGGTTGCCCAGGCCTAACTGTCAGGTTGCCCAGGCCTAAGAGTAAGAAGCCATAGCGAATTCATATCTTTGGGGCTCCAACCTGGGAGACGGGTCGCACCAGCTACAGCTGGTTTAACAGTCAAAGCCTTCATCTACTCGAGCCAAGTCAGAGTCTGGCACCCTAAAAACTGACGCCAGAGTAAGGAGTGGAAAACAGAACCGCGATAGGAAAACGATGATTTCACATTCGCAATACGTGGCCTAACCAGCGAAGTCTAAGCATGGTGTTCAGGGATAGACAGCTATGAGAAAATGACAGTGAGAGTGGGTCAGAACAACTCAAATGCAGAAACAACTCATTACTTTGCTAACATCATTTTAGTTCGCAAGACGAGCGTTTTCATAATAGCTTGTATTATTAGAAACAAACCATGTTGTTTACGTTTGGTCCAACAAAAGTAAACGACGTATCCACGAGGATAACTCGCTCGTAAACAATACATACACCGACTTCGTGGTGTGAGAAACGTAGCAAGAGGGCACGAACACGAGTGTTGTTAATACGCAAATCGCATTATAAAGATGATGTGGGCCAAAGACGCTTGATTGGAAAATCAGGCGCCGCACTCGTTTTGCCGAGTTGGGCTGCGCGCGAAACGGTGCCGTGGGCGCTGAGAATTTCGGTGTAGGCATCACCGCACTCAAACAATCTTCCGAGGAAACCTAATAAGCATGAAAAACTAACTTTCCTTTCTCATATATATAATAATCAATTCGGTGATAGCGCTACAACGAATAAGCGTAAAATAGCAATAAAAATAATGCACAGGAGTAAAGGAGCGAAGGATCTTGATTATGGCAATCGGCATGGCGTGTTAAATATAACGTTAACTATTATCAACATTTACGGGGAAAATAGAATAAGAAAAACACGTAATTTTCGAGGTGTTTCGTTACGCTCTATGGGGAGCGACCAGTTGTAAACGTGAGATCTGGTGAAACCATATTAGTGGATTGTAAATTCTGCGTCAAGCACGAATAGTCCTAGATTTGACTCGGATGAGGGCTAAAAAACGCTGAGCACCACGAGACACATAGATAGCAGGTCCTAGACTGCACATGGGCTGAGATACTGTCAGGTTGCCCAGGCCTAGACAGATATGACAAAAGAAATGGAAAGAAAATAGAAATGGTGCATTCCGCTTACTGGCTCATCAATTGTCCGTCTTCCGATTCACCGCCAATCACATACAACCATCCCAACGAGCATGCCACAGCGTGGTAGATACGCGATGACACGGGTGGTGATTCACACGGTTCGATGCTGGTGGCCGGTTCGTCATAGCGGAAACAGCTTGGGGTCTGTGGGACACCACCAGGTGACTAAAAACCGTAACATGAGGACTGATGATGAAAGTTCGCATGTGTATCAAACAAAAAACGGAATATAAGTGGTTGGTCATGATCAGTAAAACGGCAGAGCACAGTGATGCTGCATGACGTCGGACTGCAAGCACGATTAGCTTGACAGGTGCCTCATGTCAGATGAGAAGCAGTGATGATGATGAAGCGTATTCCTTGTGGAGTGTGATAAACGCACGGATGAACAATATCGTGCAGCACATCTGTATTGCACTGCTAGCACCATGCTATATTGATTTGTGACCGGGAGTGAGCTCTGTGTAGAAATACGCTGGAGTCTCGCTGTCAGTCCCATTTTTATTCTCATATCTATCTATGCCTGGGAAACCGAAAAGTATCTTCGCTCACGTGCAGTCTATGACTGTGTGGTACTTTGCTTGGATCGGGTTTGTGATTTTTTATAGACATACATAAATGATAAACTCTTAATAGTTAGGTAATGACGACTAATTTTAAATACATTGAGGGGCACATGAAAGCAGAATAATTGTGTGCGTAAGCAACTCAGATTGGCTAGTCCATATACAGTCACTGCAACACAATCCAAGAAAAATATGAAATGGTAGCAAGTGGTTGGCATGCCAAAATACCTCTTCGTGGGTAGACATGATTTTTCACGGTAAGTTAAAGGTTCGGTTATGAGGGACTACATAGCTCGCCCGTTACACAAAAAGAAGCTAAATCTTATGGTTGCTTAAAAACGCGACAGATAGATAGACTAAAACCAATGAGCTAAGGCTCGAAATGGGCACATCAAAAGAAACTTCATTTGATATGATGTACGCAACAGGGTATTATTAGACCTGTTGAAAAAACGATTCTGAGAAGAAAAAATGATTGTCCATACTGATTGTAAATTTCCTCTTAAACTAACATCCTTCCCCATGCGCATCGATATCCACCAATGGACCTTTCTAACAATTGATAATAGTGCACTTCATCGCGACTGGCTCCTCAGCTTACTGCGAACGCTTTCCACCGACCGCGTGACTCTTACTATACTTTTGCCATTCCGATTCCTGTGACCCGCAACAGCCAGAACGATAGAGTTCACCTCTTCCCTGGAGATGCTGAGTATAAACATATGTTGCCTATCGGGAACGCGTATTTATGACAATGCCACTGCGGAGAGTTAGTTAAAACTGTGAACACGTCCCTGCGCATTCAAGTGATTAAACGGGGTTGAGAATGCGAATCTTATTCAACAGTTGCGTTGAAGTAAAAATCTACAAAGTCAAACAAATTATCATAATTCAGATTAATCTAGATTCAGCATCATGAAAAACTTCCCACGGCTCACAAGGTTTGCATTGTATGCCACTGTTGGATAAGGTTGGTACGACAAAAACTGTTCAATCACGTGCTCACGCACATGTGGAAGGGGTCAAACCCATTTCAGAGTCCACTAAAACATGCTGCACAAAACGTAATATTGTGGGGTAAAGAGATACTTGCATCAGATCAATAAAGACAAAACCGTCTTTTCCGTTTCTAATGTTCATTAGATTGATTGCACAGGTATGGTATGGTATGAAAGCACAAGCCCGCTCCAGGCAAAATGCCGCATAATCAGAGACTGCACGTGGGCTAAGATATTATCAGGTTGCCCAGGCCTAGACAGATATGACAAAAAATAGGAAGAAAATAGAAATGGTAGTGAGACTCCAGCTCACTACCTGTGGCCAATCAACTTAGCACAGTGTTAGCCGCACAGCACAAAGTACGGCACGATTGCACGAACGTACACATTGCACAAAATTGCACAGGCTTCGAGGACACTCGACGCAACGTTAACAAGGTCTCCCCTCCGCGTTTCGTACCTACTTGTCGATTGCGTCCCAACTTGTTCCTGGGATCAAACCTTACAACGTTAATCGTTACACAAGAGAACGCCAATTGGTCTAAGCGATTATTATGCAAATGGCGTATCTTATAGAGGTAAATCTCAGTACGAAAACTCTGCATTTTAACAGGTGCCACTTGCCAATTCGACTTGATTTGTCAATCGACTTCGGATGTGCAATCGTGCAGCATTTCTGTACTGTGCAGCTAACATCGTGCTAAATTGATTGGCTAACGGTAGTGAGCTGCATTCTGAAACACGCTGGAGTCTCACTACCATTTCTATTTCCATTTTCCCCCATCATATTCGACTAGGCCTGGGCAACCTGACAGTATCTTAGCCCACGTGCAGTCTCTGACTGTGTGGCACTTTGCCTGGATCAGGCTTGTGCTTTCATACCAATCGACTTCGTGCCGACCAGTTCACTTCAAACTGTTAGGCTCGTTTGACCAACCTGGATGAATTGTATATCGTGCAATAGCGGATGGCGTTGTTCATCTGTTCAATGATGTTTTCACTAAAACCCGAATTATTGGGGGTTTACGGTTGTTGCTCGAGAACTCGTGAAAAGTGCTCATAGATTATGCACACCACACCTCTGCAATATGGCGATGGATCGCAATTTGAAGTCTCATGTTGGAATTTGAAACCCAGATACGAGATTTAATGGCTACATTTAGGAAATCAGATGTTTCTTGCAAGGTCTGGTGAAAATGGCTTATCCCATTGCAGGGAAGCATTCATCACAATAATCAATGAAATGGGGGAATATGTGATTCTAAACGAAAAAATATATATTTTTAGTACATGTCACGACAGCATAAAGTGAACCAATGGAATCAATTGTTGCACTACTTTAAGGGGTAGACTGTGATCGGATTAGCTATACAAACGCACCAAGGGTATTGGACAATTTTTTAATTACACGTACTTTGAGACCGGGTCGAGTGAATTCGACGCCAAATATTGCATAGCGTGACGTAAATTTGTTAGGTTTCGTAAGTATCTGCAACGATGAAATAGGATGGTTCCAAAGTCGTGCTGTCTTAAATGATAAAGTTTCCCATTGGGTTTCCAAGCGAAAGATACATGCTGTGAGTGACCATCTACAGTTCCAAAGGTTGTCATAGCCGGGGGTGGCAGTGGGGATAAGCCTCCAATGTCTATAAAATGTTCCCATATGCCGCGCGTCTCAAATAGCTTCTGACAATTAAGTTCAACTTCTGGCCTGCACGAATGGCTCCTCGAGCTCGGGGGAACTGCTTCTACCAACAGGAGAAGGGGCGAGGGCGTGTAACTGGGGCTTAAAAACAAGTTTGCTTCGGGCAGATAGAGCTCGTTAGCTTGGGAGGGCAAATCATCGAAGGAAAAGAAAACGCCGATTTTAAAACAGCGCTGCCTTGCGGAAAAGGCTTCGGGAGAAAGAAAAAAAATCTGGAGCAGAGTCTCGTAGGCGGTTAGATGGTGCACATCACCTCTTCCTGGCTACTCCCTGCTGCCTTGCAGGCCGCACTTGGTTGTGCAAAGGTTAGAGAAGCTGACTCGAACAAACGCCGAGTGGTGGTGGGGACGCCGCTTTGTACAAAAATTCCAATACCCTTAATTGAAGCTGACTCATCCTCCAGGAAGAGATAGTCGCACAAAAACAAAAGACAAACCATCTACAGTGTATGGCTTTCTTATGGTAAGTCTGTATGATACGTCCAATTCACAATGAGAAAACAGATAACTAGTTTTCCTTGTGTTGCTTAAATACTGACATCTGTTCAATTGAATAGCAGTTATTAATCTTAAATTACATGAATTGTGCTTCATAAGTGAGAGAGCTTGTTCCGATGTATGACTGTAAATTCATTGGATAGTCGATTCTTGTAATAACTTCTGCGTCGTCTATTGAATCAATGTTTATTCGATTTAGGAGTGGTTTTTGACATTCGAATGAAATGGACAGGAAAAATGGGAATTTATTAATGATATAGTGTCATAGTAAATTCAGGCTCACCTGTGTCAACGAGTCAAGTCCTCCAACGGAATAGATGTGAAAACTGGTTCCTGATCTTGCTTTCTGAGAGTTTAATTGAAAACCTGGATCCAGTGAATTGCTTCTAGTAATTCGGAGTAATTCGATGGCATCTTGGACTTTGTTGAAACGCTCATCATTTTCAAGTGCTTCTAATTCAGCTGTTTCTACCTGGTGTGATACAATTGAATACGGTAAAATAATTTTAGTGATTATGGTTACTGAACATGTGTTTTGGCTTTGTGTAGAATAATTCGGTTCATTCCAATTGGTTATGGATAACAGACAACGAAGGTTAGTCCGCATATGACCTCAACTAAATGCCGGAACATAAATAGAAAATAATTTTAAATTTCAGACGATTACAAGTGCTGATGTGAGAACATACAGTGCTTCTGAACGGCAGCACCGTGCTAACGTGATGTGTTGCAAGCACTGCGTTGCGTGCGAGAACACGCTGGAGTTTTACTGCGGTATTCTTTACATTTGGCCAGACAACTCAACAGTATCTCAGACCCCTCAATATTCAAGCTTGTGATTTCCCGTGTGTCGTGTTGTTTTGACATTCCTTTTATAGTGTACACACGCTTATTTTACCGTATTACACATCTAACCTTTTTCCTTTTGTTATAGCTCATACTCGTGTTCTCTAGTTGATTGAAGCCTTTCAATCAGGCGTTATCTTCTCTACGTTAGTTTGTGTTCTGATCATATCTGACTCTCGTTACAATTTAATCAACTAGAAAATGGATCATTTACTCCGTCCTGAACGCTTCGATACTGATCCCAACGCTGCAGATGCTACCGATTTATGAGAACACTGGTTTTTTACCTTTACCAATTTCCTCGATACAATTGAATCTTTCAAACCAGACAAACTGAAGACTCTTATCCATTTCCTGTCGCCTGCTGTATATAAACTCATTTCTCAATGCACTGATTACGATTTAGCCATCAGTACCTTGAATTCTCTTTATGTTCAGCCCAAAAACGAGATATTCTCAAGACATATCCTTGCCACTTGTAAACAAAATCGCGACGAAACTCTTGACCAGTTCATGCAGAAATTGCGTAATTTTGCAAAGGATTGTAACTTTAAAGTCGTTAGTGCTGAACAAAATCAACAAGATGCTATTCGGGACGCTTTCATAAGCGGGCTTATGTCTAATGCCATTCGTCAGAGGTTGTTGGAAAACAAGACACTGGATGTACAAACTGCTTTCGACCAGGCAAAGGCCCTCGATTTGGCCCAACGTCAATCTCATTCGTTTATCCAGCCTGCACCTAATAATTACGGTGCTGCTGCAATCGATGCGTCTCACGCCACTACCGATTCAACTCCTTTCAATTCTGAGACAACTCTGGCTACCACATGTTCCAGTTGTTTCTTTTGCGGTTACGATCGACATCCACGCTCGAAATGCCCCGCTAGGGATGCGGAGTGCAAATCATGTAGTAAGAAAGGTCATTTCCAAAAAGTATGCCGTTCTACAAACAAGGCAAAACACACTGCATCGGTAATTCCTTTTCTGACCTCCACGATTATCAACGCTGCTGCGCCGGCCAGTCTTAATAAAGCAATTATCGGAGTTGTCGTCAACGGTATAGCTTTACAGGCGCTGGTTGACACAGGTAGTTCTGAAAGTTACATCTCCGAAAGTGTCGTCTGTCGAAACGGTTGGCCTATCCTGGAATCGAAAAACCAAATTGTGTTGGCTTCTACGTCGATGATAAGCAATACGAAAGGTCATTGTTTTGTATCCCTCGTCCACAAAAGTACTCGTTACAACAATGTGAAACTTTCTATCCTTCCTGATCTATGTGCCGATGTGTTGCTTGGACATGATTTTCTTCAGCGCCATCGAGCAGTTGAAATACCATTCGTAGGAATCCAAGCACCATTTTCTTTGTGTAGTTTATCCGTTACTACATTAACTCCTGTTTCACTTTTACCTCATCTGGACCCATCATGTCGTCCAATATGCACCAAGTCCAGAAGATACAGTCATAACGACGAGATTTTCATTCGAGCTGAAGTTGCCAAGCTACTAAATGAGGGAATACTCGAATCTTCCCAGTCGCCTTGGCGCGCCCAGGTGTTGGTCACAACAAATGAACGACAGAAGAAACGTTTGGTCATTGACTATAGCAAAACTATCAACCGATTCACATATCTAGATGCCTACCCCCTGCCTCGAATCGATGACATGATCCAAAAGATTTCACAGTTTGGTGTTTTTAGCACCTTAGACTTGCAAAGCGCATATCACCAAATTCCTGTAAAGGAGAATGAGCGCCGGTACACTGCATTTGAAGCATGTGGTAACCTCTACGAATTCCGGCGTATTCCATTTGGCGTAACCAACGAAGTTGCATGCTTCCAGCGGGCCATGGATCTCGCAAGGAATCTCTGCGAGGAACGTATGTCTATGTCGATAACATAACCGTCTGTGGGAAAGATAAGCATGATCATGATGTAAACTTAAGCAAATTTATGCAAGCAGTGGATAAATATGGGCTTACTTTGAATCGCAACAAATGTACCTTTTCCGTAGAGCGCGTTAAACTTCTCGGTTATGAGGTATCCGCTGGAAATGTGAAACCAGACCCTGAACGCTTTGATGCCTTACTCAAGCTGCCTCCACCCTGTGATGCCAAAGCACAACAAAGAATAATCGGGATGTTCTCTTATTATTCCCAATGGTTCTCCCAGTTCTCCGACAAAATCCATCCTTTGGTTCACAATAAAATCTTCCCACTGTCCGGGAAAGCTTTGAACGCTTACACATCCCTGAAATCTGAATTAGTGCAAGCATCTCTTTTCTCGGTTGATCGTGACGTACCTCTCGTTGTCGAAACAGATGCATCCGATATAGCAATAGCTGCTACTCTCAACCAAAACGGACGTCCGGTTGCTTTCTTCTCTCGCACACTCTCTCCGAGTGAGCGTAATCATCCCGCGATCGAGAAGGAAGCATGCGCGATCATTGAAGCAATTCGAAAATGGAGACATTATCTCATTGGGTCTCATTTTAAACTAATCACTGATCAACGCTCCGTTTCGTTTATGTTTGATACGAAAATCGCCAGTAAAATCAAGAACGACAAAATCCAACGTTGGCGTATAGAACTCTCTCAGTTTTCCTATGACGTGGTGTATCGACCGGGTCCTGATAATACCGTAGCTGATGCCTTGTCTCGTGGATTTTGTGCCAGTGTACATTCGCTTCCTCAATTAAAGTCCATTCATGACTCACTGTGCCACCCGGGTATCACACGTTTATTTCATTTCACCCGATCTAAAAATCTTCCGTTCTCTCTTGATGACGTCAAATCTGTCATTCGGCAGTGCCTTGTATGTTCTCAGTTGAAGCCAAAATTTTTCGGTCCTTACAATGAGCCACTCATTAAAGCAACACATCCTTTTGAACGTCTCAGTATCGATTTTAAAGGGCCTATTCCTTCATCTACTCGGAATCGATATTTACTTACAGTAATTGACGAATTTTCTCGATTCCCCTTTGCTTTCCCATGTCCTGACATGACCAGCTCTACTGTCATTTCCCGACTCACCGAACTTTTTTCCATTTTTGGTATGCCCGGATACGTACACTCAGATCAAGGGTCATCCTTCATGTCGAGTGACATTAAATCTTTTCTTCATTCTCGAGGAGTTGCTACGAGTAGGACCACCAGTTATAACCCGCAAGGTAATGGGCAGGTGGAACGTCTGAACGGTAACTTATGGAAAACTGTTTCATTATGCTTGCGAGATAGAGGTTTGACGACAGAGCAGTGGGAACTTGTTCTTCCCGAAGCATTACACGCCATGCGGTCTCTCTTATGCACTGCTATAAATGAGACGCCTCACGAGCGCATGTTCAAGCATAATCGCAAGTCTCCCGTCGGTACGAGTCTTCCTAATTGGTTGTTGATGCCAGGACCAGTCCTTTATCGCAGAAACGTTCGTTCCTCCAAGTATGACCCCCTGGTGGAAGAGGTGGAGCTTCTGGAGAGTAATCCTCAGTATGCCCATATCCGCTTGCCAGATGGTCGCGAGGAGACTGTGTCTCTCCGTCAACTGGCTCCAATGAATCAGTCGCCAAACCCATTGAACACTGACCCACCTGACCCAACAAAAACGCCTCCAGATACCCTTTGTACACCTGACATACAGTCTGCCACTTCAGACATTTCTGGACCAACCACTACACTTCAACCAAATGTAGAACACCTTGTTTCACAACAACAAAGGGTTAGACCCTACAATCTTCGATCCCGTGAGGTCTAAAACTGTAACCGTTATATCACTCGGTCTTCCCGGTCGGGGTGAATGTCGTGTTGTTTTGACATTCCTTTTATTGTGTACACACGCTTATTTTACCGTATTACACATCTTACCTTTTTCCTTTTGTTATAGCTCATACTCGTGCTCTCTAGTTGATTAAAGCCTTTCAATCAGGCGTTATCTTCTTTACGTTCGTTTGTGTTCTGATCATATCTGACTCTCGTTACACTGTGTTTGGACAATGTGGCGCGCTCTACGCTAAGCCACCTCAAATTGTTAAGCTAAACATGTAAAATACAAAAAAACGCTCAAAGGAAAGATTCCACTTACCAGCGAGAACCTGAGCAACCGAGTGAAATTATCACGGAAAAAGGCATATCGCGATTTGGGGTTACCACATAACCATGACAATAAACCCTTAAACATGATAATTTCTCTGGAGACATTCACTCGGTCACTAAGGAACAGTTTGGAAATTATGTCTTCATCGAGTTCACGAAAATTTTCCGAAAAGATATCAACGGAATGAAATTTATCCAAAAGCACTGTGAAGCATTTACGATAAAGATGATCGTCTCCGAACAAGGAGGCCAATTTAATTGTTTCTTAAAATCGCGGCAATGAAACGAAACGAAGCTTACCGAGAACATTCGAAGAATGTAGGCTGTGCTCCAAGTACGAACTCAACAGCGATTGCAAAGCGGGTACTTGAAGAAAACATGTAGCAGTGTAAACCGCTACGTATTCCTCCCTGCGAAGTGGTTCAAAGTCTAATCCGAGCGAATTGACGAAGTTCAATAAAACCCGCATTGAATCGACAGTGACAAATTCAGACGAAAGGTCGTAATGCTTTTTAGAACTTCCTGAATTTTGTAAATCATAAAATTGAAATAGTCCTCGAAAGTACTCGCTGGAAGCGCACAGAACCAAGCTGTTGGATTTAAATTCCACACCTTCGACGTTTAGGGTCACATCAAGGAACTGATCTTCTGAGAATAGAGATTTTAAATTCGTAACCACATTGTGTACATGCTCCTGTTGGAAGTTGTTCATATTTTGACAAGCTTAAAATAAATGGATTGAGATCAAAATACGAACATCCAGTGATGAAAAACGGGAAAATTATGAGAGTGGGGAATGACCGTTTAAAGAAAACGATCACATGGAAACGCAAAGGAAATTTTCCATCTTTTTAATTTCCACTAAGGTGAAATTTTCCGCAATTCTATTGATAATGCATATAAATTATAGGTTATTCTAGAAAAATATAATTGTTTTTTTGGTATAGTGAATTTTGAATTTGCTTGGCGAGCTCGCTGGCATTGCACTAAGTTTATCATCACTTCACAATTCTCTTATCACCTGCCCACAACCCGTTGCTTGATGCTGTATCACGTATCACGTTTGTATTGCAGTTCGATTTTTATGGTCGTCAACTTGCTATAAAAATAGCGCCGAAAGGATTGCTCGCGTAGCCTAGAGAAGAAATTGACAGGTGGTAAGTCCATTGCGTGGAGCACTTGATTGGGGAGGCTCGAAAACGGACTAGGTTGTCGGAAATATTTGGTCATATGGGTAGGGCACAAAACGATTCGCCAAACAGGTGATGATATGACTGAAAACCAAAGTTAGTAGCGCCAATAAAGTGTGTTGTAATTTATCCTGCAAAAAATTGCAGATTGCTGAACTACGATCACTTATTCACATTCGGGCAAGCTATTCATACCATGAAAGTAGATGGATAGAGGTGAGACGAACACGGTCTCAGGCTTTAGCCAAAGGCCTTGATCAAGAACCCTAATTGTTATCTTGTCAAGACATGGGCGACCTGGCAGTATCCCAGTCCACATAGCACCATGATAATCACAAATAAATTCAAATCCACAGTGCATCGGGCATGGCGCAC
>JACCGJ010000714.1:0-15022 GCA_013407085.1 Atriophallophorus winterbourni
CAATCTGCAACTGTGCGGAGAATGCTCACCTGGGTATGAAGACGGTAGGACATCAGTTCGAATTCACCGTCCGGAGGGATAAACGATATGGTCCGATCGTTCTCGAAACGCGACAAACGGACACATTGATGGAACTTGACGTCTTCTAGTTCAACCGCTTTGCCTTTATCGTCTGCACAAAGTGAAATGAATGGGGATGGGGTATGGGTGATCATAAAAAAACGACTGACTGGACAATAACCAAAATCTCGCGACTCCAAGGAAAGTTCGAGAAAACGGTGGTAATAAAATGGAGATTACCCCGGTAATGGAAATCGATTGGCAAGGCAGATCGAAGTGCTAACCGGGGGAGGTATGTCGATGACAGTGTTGTGATAACGAGGTTTATCTATATAAGATTGGCATGTGTGTTGTTCTATGTCATGTGCGCAATAAATGCGTTTGACCGATTGGCGTTGGACACAGTGACCTCAGGAATAAACCGGAGCGCAATCGATAAGAGGTTGTGAATCTCGGGGAGGGTGACGTGGTTAATCTTGGATCGAGTGTCCTGAATAAATAGACTTTGAATAGGGTATGTGGATCGGCTTCGATTGAACTGACGTGAACCATTCCCCTTGCACGGATGTGCAATCTGGCAGCATTTTTGTGCTGTCATAGCCGGGGGTGGCAGTGGGGATAAGCTCTCACTGTTTATAAAATGCTCCCATATGCCACGCGTCTAAAATAGCCCCTGACAACCAAGTCCAGCTTCTGGCCTGCACGAGTGGCTCCCCGAGCCCGGTGGAACTGCTTCTACCAACAGGAGAAGGGGTGAGGGCGAGTGACTGGCGCCTGAAAACCAGTTTGCTTCGGGCAGATGCAGCTCGTTAGCTTAGGAGGGCATTTCATCTAAGGGAAGGAAAACCCTGATTTTAAACCTCCGCTGCCTTGCGGAATACCCGATCGTGCGAAAGGCTTCGGGAGAAAACCCTGAGGAAAAACCAGGAACAGAGTCTGGTAGACCACCTCTTTCTGGCAACTCCCTGCTGCCTTGCAGGTCGCACTTTGTTGTGCAAAGGCTAGAGAAGCTGACTCGATCAAATGCCGAGTGGTGCTGGGGACGCCGCTTTGTACCCAAATCCTCGAGAATCTTCGTTGAAGCCGACTCATCCTCCAGGAGGAGATAGTCACACAAAAGTAAAAAAGTAAGTGCGGCTAACATCGTGCTAAATTGATCGGCTAACGGTAGTGAGCTTCATGCTGAAACACGCTGGAGTCTCACTACCATTTCTATTCCCCCCTCATATCTGTCTGGGCCCGAGCAACCTGACAGTATCGTAGCCACGTGCAGTCTCTGACTGTACGCCACTTGGCTTGGAATAGGCTTGTGCTTTCATCATTTATTCCCCTTGATACGTTACGAGCGAATCATACTTAAACACGGGTCTGGTAAACGCTGGCGAATAAATTGACTACCACAAACGTGAGTTACGACTTGAAACTGGCTACAGTCTTACTACACTTTCTGAAATCCCAACCTAAAGTTGGGCAGCCTAGCCTACATGCTGTAAGTTAGGTGCAAGGCATTGCTTCCATTCAGATTTACGGGTTTATACACACGCACAGATTGTGAGTACCAAGCAAGTTAAAAAACGACGTGTTGAACACCGCTTACGTCCTGTATTTTCCAGGCGCAGTTTGTCGTTCAGGCCAAGTCGCAGCTCGGGCATTCCGCTCAGGTACACACGCAATTTGATACTCCCAACCACCTCACTCAGCAAAACATTGCCAGTGGAACTGACCTAGACACGATCGATGAGACTGGCAAAAATAAACCAACCAATAAATTAACCGATTCCACCACATCTAAAAACACTTCGTTCTTTCGATATTTCACATTCTCCGAACGCCAGGAGACCGAATTGGTGACGGCCATGGGCGGACGTGGAGCGACCACGAGTTTATGACTTTGCTGCGTGATGTATTCCTGCAAAATCTTCGGGTCGGTCGTTTGTGGGTAACCAAAGTCCATCACTTCGTCCAACAACTCATAGGTGATGACAAAATTGTCCCGAATGCTTTCCTCCTCAATCTCTCCAAAGTATTCGAGAAAAATCTGTGTGAAAGGGCGTGAATTTGAGCAGGGAAAAACTTACGTTGATCAGCTTGTACATGAACGACAACGCGAGCGCAATGTTGGCATTTTTTCGAGTCAAGCAGACCAGGTAAATGTAATTGTATTTGACATAGGTGTACGTGATTTCACCCAATTGGAGAACTGGGTTCAAATTGCCTTCTTCTTCTTGCTCCAGTGCGATGGGGAGAAACTTTTCGATTGCGCTACTGTCAATATCACCGCGGTAGTTCCGGTAGATAAGTACTTTGCCTTTGTTGTCCAAAATGTAGAGAGCAGAAACTACCATTATACGTAGTCAGTTAGAAATAAAGGATAAAAACCTGAAAAAGAATGATAATAAGGGAAGAAATGAAGCATGGAAATCTAAATGTTGAAATAGTTGTAAACTCCCCATTCGCCAATTGTAACCTCCCAAAACAGCCGAATGATCTTACAATTGAACAAAAAGGTAAAACAGTCGTACGCAATATTCGATGACGGATGTTAGACAACCGACTTCAGAAACGGATTCTTTTTACACCACATCCCGAGTATCATCGATCTCGTGGTGGCCAAACCGTCGCGTAGCACAGACAACAAAATACCCTAACTAGTAACATTTCCCAAATCGGCGCAGCTCGTCTTCTGCGTCAGTTTCCCCGTGATCCGATATTGCAATGGCCAGCCAAGCTTGAAGATATTTCGATCGGTTTACGGATGGCGCACGCGAGACCGGACCTGGCTTAAAATCTGCGCGGATCTCGCTTCTAACCGCCGAGCGTGGGGTACTTACTTACTTACTTACTTTTGGGCGGCTGGCTCCACGGGTGGATTAGCCGGCTTCATTGATGTCTCGGATCGCACCAGCCCACGCACGTCGATCGGAGGCGAGATCGTTGCAGATCGTGATCCAGTCTCGTTCCCACCTGCGAACTCCGTAGACGGTACGCAGACCCATTGAGACATCATCATGAAGTTTCTTGGGGGTAGTGTACAAGTGATGTCCCCAGCACCACTCGGTGTTTGTTCGAGTACACCTCTCTATCCTTTGCACAGCCAAGTGCAACCTACAAGGCAGCAGGGAGTTGGCAGATAAACGCGCTGTGCGCCAGTTATCTACCTACGGGCTTCTCTCCGATTTTTCCTCGGGGTTTTCTCCCGAAGCCTTTCCCGCAATCGGGTGACCCACAAGGCAGTGGGGGTTTGGAGTCAGGGTTTTCCTTCCCCTAGATGGATTGCCAGTAGCTGACGAGCTCCATCTGCCCGGAGCAAACTGGTTTTAAGGCGCCAGTCACCCGCCTTCGCCCCTTCTCCTGTCAGTAAGAGCAGTTCCGCCGGGCTTGTGAAAGCCACTCGTGCAGGCCAGGAGTTGGACTTGGTTGGAGGACCACAGGTCAGAATGTGGTGTTTGACGTCATGTTTAACAGTAGTAGATTGCGAACACGGTTTAAAATTTTCGGAAAATTCGGTCAGTAAGTCAATGAACGCTGATGGGATATCAGGGTAAGTACTCGAATGGTTCGGATAGGGGAATCACAAAAGTTACCAAATGAACTAATCTTTGTTAAATTGTCAATAATCTTACGTATAGCTATATTGATCAACGGATCAAAATGAGAAAAAAAATCTGCACCCAGAATGGGTAATTTGACATTGGCGAGTGTGAAAATCCATCGGAAGTGACCTCTGAGACCTAATTCGACAGAAAGTGATCTCTGACCTGAAATTTGACATTTTCGTGTCGTTTGCCGCCTGTAACGTCAACGAAGACGGGTTTTTGTGTTCCATATTGGATGGTGGGATGACGATAATTTTGCCACCAGTGTCGATGAGGAATCGCATTTTCATGAGCCTGTCGGTAACGTCGAAAAGACGGCTGAGTGCTGCCCGACAGAGCCTTTGCGTCTAATACCTGGTCTCGTGGTTTCCCTCATATCTCTATAGGTCTGGGCAACCTGACAGTATCTTAGCTCATGTGCAGTCTCCGTCTGTGCGGCACTTTGCCTGGATCAGTCTTGTGCTTTCATACCTCGTGGTTTCCCTGGCCTGTTTGCATGACATTTGGATCGTATGTCTGGTCGATGATTACGAGAATAAGTACCAGATTGTGCGACGTTCTGTACTTGCAGGGATAACTTATGGATCATCGACTTCAACTCTTCGAAATCTCGTTGCATCGGTGTGCTAGAATCATCGACAGACGTACGATTTACGTGAGATAGTGTAACATTGTGAGAGATGTCCTGTAGTCCGTCTGCAACGCGAGCTAGGTGTTGGAGACTGGCGTTCTTGTCCATAATGGCTAAAACATTGCGGATTTTTGTAGTCAGACTCTGCTGCCACAATTCACGGATCATTTTGTCATCCAACGTAGGTGTTGCGGTGGAGTCTGATCACCCATTTTTACGCAGGACAAAAGCTTCCGTAAGTTTTGCTCGTCCGTAGACGAAGTACGTAAAATGATATTATATTATTTATTATTATTACACAAGTCTTTACAGAAGTATACCATGAAGAGGGTACATGATGAAAGAAAAAAGGGGATTTTTTGTCTGTTTTCGCATGCCGTTTTTGATCTTTTTTGTCTTTTTTGGAATAAATAATAGTGGGAGGGTCACTGATAAACGGGAACACATGCACGGCAGGATTCTCGCCACTGGTTTGTTTCTTTTGCCATCACACTGAGTGTTATCAGCCACATATCTTCATGATCCATCGGACTCCATCTGTCTAGGCCTGGGCAACCTGACAGTATCTTCGCCCACGTGCAGTCTCTGACTGTGCGGCACTTTGCCTGGATCAGGCTTGTGCTTTCATACCATACCGCACTGTTTCCTCGACCCTGTCTTGAATACTTGGACGGTGGCTGACGGTCCCCACGCGCTGGTTATGGTTTCCTCGTTCCAGATCTTTCCGAAGAGCACTGGCAGCTCACTGCACAATACGTCGACACTATGAACGAATAGTTCGGCTGGTAGGTCGTCTAAACCAGGGGCCTTGCGTCGTCTAAGCTTCATTATGTGTGAGCGAATTTCTGCCTCTGTAGGTGGTCCCCGTGAGGCCGGCCACTGAGTGATGGAGCCACTTGGATGAGCAACAGAGAGTGGTCGCGGCTGATTGAATTGGCCAGCGAAATGTTCCCTCCAGCGGTCCATTCGCATTTCTCTGTTGGTAATCAACGACCCATCTGCTTCCGCGATGAGTTCACTCACGCTGGGCATTCGGGGTCCCGTGAACGTGAAATGATGACATGTTTAAATGCATCGTACGGACTATCAGCAGAGCGGTTGTATATTAAATCACAAACCTTCTTCACGACTGACGGTGGCAACATATCAACTACACTGTTATACTGGGCTCTTTGAGTTTTTGTTATATATTGCCCGAGTAGAACCCAAGTAATAATTACCCAAATGTTTAACACTGAAAACCATTTATGCTATTAGTCACAATTGACTAACTAAACCCAACACTACGCGTAGCAGGAACATAGACAGGCCGTTCGGACGATTTACGGTCTCTGACCAAAAAGCCATTAGGCTGCGGCTCGTGTACAATGAATCATTATGGCTGACAAAATGGACCAATCAGAATCGGTAATCATAAATTATAATTTATAATGAGTTTTTGAGGAAAATAATACTATTTCCTCAACACTTCCCATTTTAAGATTCTCAATACCGGGACTGATGTGGATTGACCTGCAACGGTGTGACGGATGAGAAGTGACTTTGCAGCTTTCTGTAACAGAGTCGTAGAATCCTTGCTTAAAGTAGTGCCAATGACGATCCAGCTCGACCGGCCGATTTTTTGAAACCTGAACCGATAGAGTATCCCAAAATCTAGTTTTTATTTCAGCAGCGATAAAACGTTTGTGTCTAGATTGGGACGCGGATGTGCAATGGTGCAGCATTTCTGTGCTGTGCGGCTAACATCGTGCTAAATTGATTGGCCAACGGTAGTGAGCTGCATGCGAGTACACGCTGGAGTCTCACTTCCATTTCTATTTCCCCCCTTATATCTGCCTAGGCCTGGGCAACCTGACAGTATGGTGCTCACCTTGTGTTCGCCGAGCTTACGTAGTTGTTCTTGGACGTTTCGTCATCAGGACAAACAGGTCGCAAACTCAGCACAAGACTACATGAACTCCAGTTGGCCGTACGCAGACATGACCGGAATTCACTGATTTCAATACATATTGATCAATTTGGACATCAGTTCGACTGGGACCGCACAAGAATATTAGCCAGAGGAAACGACCGACGGGCGCGAGAATTCCTGGGAGCGTGTCACTCAACAACAAATTCAATCAACCAGCATCTCCAACTGGCTGCAACATATGGACCAATGAGAAACCGCTCACGGAGAAGGCATAACATGAATTCGACCAATCCGCGGGAGTGACCGTGAACGGACAGACAAGCGGTATAATAACCAACGAATTCCAACTACAAGACGCTTCGAAAGAAGTTTTGCTGATGATGTCATCTAGCCTGATGACGAAACGTCCAAGAACAACTACGCAAGCTCGGCGAACACAAGGTGAGCACCATCCACATCCTGAGCTACGAATATTTTCCTCTATTGCTGAACCTGACAGTATCTTAGCCCACGTGCAGTCTCTGACTGTGCGGCACTTTGCCTGGATCAGGCTTGTGCTATAATACATACATACATATACATAGTTTGGGACGCTTTAGTGTGGGTTAACTCCCGAATGGAAGGTTGATTGTTACGCAAACTAAAGCGTGACCAGAATCTACACTGGTACTCCAATAAGATCTGCAGCTTTTAACACTGCTACGCCACCTGTAGCTTATCGCGATATGGTCAAGCTGCTCCAAATTACGTTGTAATAAGGAGCGCCAGGTAGCTAGATGGCGCTTGGAAAGTCGAAAATTTGTGGAAGCGAGAAAGAGGCGGTGGCGGCCACAGAAAAACAACAATCTCTCCAATGTCTGTTTGACTTCTTATACTATACAAACAACTCGGGCATTAAAATCGCCTGCAAGCACTTCTATATCTCCTCTGCGTGTCTCATCTGTCCCACAGTCCAGTGGGTGCGTAAGCCGACATCACGAATAGGTTACGTCTCTCATCACTGTGCTTGTCCACTTTGCTGTAACCCTGAAATCTCGCTGCGCACAATCGGCTATTAACGGGTATCCAATCTAGAAGCCAGGATACCGCTTTTTGGCTAAAACACGAATTCCAACACCAGCTACGCCGACAGAGAAAGCAATGGGATCGCCGTACACGTAAGTAAAATCTACTCCTAAGAAGAAATGGATAACTCAGTTGAAATACCGAATCAATGTCACGAGGACGGGTTTCCGATAAATAACGTATTTCGATACCGGGCGAGTCAAAACTGTTGTTCTGGTTGTGCAGGATACAGACATTGAAGAGCCTAATAAGGGTACGCGGTCGGAAGAGAGCGTTGTAAATCGACACCTGTCTTTGAACAGTTGGCTGCGATGGTATGCATCCAGCATTGATGGTACATCAGTGAGAGAGGGTGAGTATGGAAACACAAGCCTGATCCAGGCAAAGTGCCGCACAGTCAGAGACTGCACGTGGGCGAAAATACTGTCAGGTTGCCCAGACACATATGAGGAAGAAAAAAGAATAGGAAATGGTAGTGAGACTCCAGCCTGTTTCAGCACGCAGCTCACTACCTCTGGCCAATCAATTTAGCACGGTGTTAGCCGCACAACACAAGTATTGCACGATTGCACATTCGTGCATAGGGGGAGTAAATGACGTGTGCTTGCGAAGTGGAATCTGAAAAGTAGCTCTCGGAGATAGTGTTCTTAATGTGTGCATGTGACATTGTCATCATCGTTTAAACGTAGGTGATCTACTAGCCGTTTTCTTACATCGAATTTGGGGAGATTTCGTTGTGGAGCGAGGGAGGTTGACCTATCGGTAGCCCGTGACCAACGAAGTGATATGTACTCCCTTTTCCGGAAACTTCCAGTTCAGAGCACGCTAACGGTATGGTATGAGAGCACAAGCGTGATCCAGGCAAAGTGCCGCACAGCCAGAGACTGCACGTGGGCGAAGATACTGTCAGGTTGCTCAGGGCTAGACAGATATGAGGAAGAAAAAAGAACAGCCCGCTAACACCGTTGTTTTGTTGGTGAATGCAGTTTTCGCTTGTACAAGATACAATTGATTGGCCACGGGAAGTGAGCTGCATTCTGAAACACGCTGGAGTCTCACTACCATCTTTATTCTCTATTTCTCATATCTGTCTAGCCCTGGGCAACCTGACAGTAATATCGCCCACGTGCAGTCTCTGACTGTGCGGCACTTTGCATGGATCAGGCTCGTGCTTACACACCATACCATACCAGGGAAACAACAGATGATTATGCGAATCAATATGGCTTGAGCAATGAATTGGTAATAGTTTGCTCCCGCAACGTTACAGACAATTATTTATTCGTTCTTTATTTTCCTTATTTGAATTCCCGTACGCTGAATGTTTCCCTATAATCTAGACAATACCGAACTAACTTGTTTTAGCTGCAGCACATTCTTTTACCTTATTGAAATTCAATCTATTTCATTTAATAATATAAAATGCTTTTTCTTTTCCAGACTACTCTACCCAAGCGATGGAAGAGTCAGATTTAGCTTCCTCGAAAGATTCTTGTCCGAATTCTACTTTTTGTGAGACGATCGGTGATGTCACATCGGCGGAGTCTCTTACAAAACAGACTCTAGGCGTTAATCGACGAAAACGTCCGCGGGCTACAGCGCCACACATTTCCGATTCCTCGTGCACAATGTCTGATTGTCCGCATTCAAACAACCACGTCTCAGATTGTTTTGAACAGCGAATCGATTTCTTACTCACCAACAAAATCAGACCCGACATACGAGAGCTCATCATGAAGTATGTACCCTCGGAATCAGTCATACGTTGTCTCGAACTGGCCGGCTATACGTCACCACATGTTTTGATTTGTTTAAACGAAAGTCAAATACAACGACTAGAAGAGTTTGTTGGGCACTCGTGCGCTTTGTTAGATCCCCCGGCCCTCCGTGAGTATTTTTTGGGCCCAATTTTCTCTCAATACCCTGAACAATTCCGCTTTCCTTCCGGAGTTATTTGTGGTTTGCTGCTAGCTGTTGCGGAACTTCGCAAACAAAATCAGTTAAATGCATCATGTGTTCCGCCACGTGGTCAACCTTCAGATTTAACGGGGACTGCTTCTCAAACGGTACTCACGTTTCCTTGTTCAAGAAGGAATGAGTCTTTACACGACAGAGAGCAAATAAATACCTCCCCAACGCTACAATCCCAATCTCCTCTCCCCTTGGTTACCAATTCGGTGGACAGTGAATCGAAGTGCATTTTATCCTCTGCGGTTTCGTTATCACAGCCTCCACAAGGTAGCTTACCAACTGACATGCCCATTCCACAGCCTACGAATACTGTGGCCATAATGGCAGCAGCTTTTCAAGCAGCCGCAGTTGCAGCTCATACCAAAACCACCAGTCACCCTTCCAGAAGTTTGCCCATGGAAAACAAGATATACCCTTCGGTAACCAGCGTATCTAGCGGGGACACGGCAGATTTGAGCCAGGCCTCATTTTTCAACGACCCTAACTCATCTCACATCGTGGCTCGTTTTTCAAACACAGTAAATGATTTACTCAGCCCATCCACTCAACAATCCAGCTTATTCCCCATGTATTACGAAGAGGCCATTGATTTGGATAAGCTGAAACACCATTCAGCCACAAATGCTATTCGTCTGGCCTCTCGTCAATTTTTAAACGCACATCTCGTTCGCGGTCGCGATTTTGATCTGGAAATGGAAACAACAACCACCGTAGAGGGTGTGAAACGCGTGACCGGGATTTTCTTTTGTCATCTATGCCGGGAGAAGCGTGAGCGTACCTCCGCCGTGCGTTTCTCCATAGCTCGCAACCGCTATCCAGTGTTAAGCAATGTGCTTTCACATTTGAAGACCCACTTCCATTACCGTGGACCATTGTACACCAATCCCAGACTAAATGGGTCCTGTGAGGGGTTTACAAATGACGTGCACTGCTCTGGTACGAATATGAACTCACCTTCATTCCCGACCGGAATATCAAACCCGTTCCCCTACATTGATTACCAAGGACACCGTAATGATTTAACAACCTCAAGTTCCAATAATCTGGAATCTGAACTCCGAATAAAAAATGAACCCTCCGATCAGACAGATTTGGGCGTGTCTAGTCAGCGAACACATTGTGATGCGAACGCTATGCGTTCCTCTTCTTCCTCTCATACAGCCCCTGGTCGGCCCGAAGTATTGTATCCTGAACGATACAGTACACAATCACAAGCGATTTCTTAGACTGTTTGATAAAATTATTGTGTACATGCATCTGTCCGTTATTTTGAATGGAAATATCTATTATTATTATTAACCAACGAGCTTTATTATTTCTACAGTAGGTTAAATGGATGTGTCTGCAGGAAATCATAAGTCTGGAGCCACGCGTGAGCTAAGGGATTGTCAGGTTGCACAGGCAAAGACAAATCTAAAGGAAAAACGGAAGTGAAACTCCAGTATGTTTCCACATGCAGCTGAATACCGTTGGCAAATCAATGGAGTTACAAGTGAGTGTCAGGCTGTCGACGGTTTCAGATGTAAAGCGGTTGTGATGCAGATACTTAACGGCTTTAACGGCTGGAATCACAACCACGGATTTAAGCAATGACGCGCTGGGCAACCTTGCGAATGTTGGTTTACTAAGCACGACCTCAAATCCTCTACCTAGCTGGTGTTGACCGAGTTCGGGTGGCACCGCTGTAAGGTTTGGAAGTCTGATTTTTGACTTAAACAATAAATGCGGTAGTCTTACTACCATTGCTATTTTCTTTTGCAATATCTGTCGAAGCTTGGGCAACCTGACAATATCTTAGCCCACGTGCCGTCTATAACTGTGCGACACTTTGCCTGGATCAGGCTTGTGATTTCATACATATATGCGTACACCAAATGAATAAGTTTTACTTTAGGATGTATCCACGCCTAATATTCTATAATCACGTGTCCCATAAACGTTTTACATACCACCGAAATATCGATCAGTGTACTGATTCCTCCAACGATATTACTTATTAAAACAGATGAATAATGTGAAGCAGACTCTTGCAAACTTTCCTGTGATGAATGATAACTCTCACGCATGCTTATCCTGATGTGCTAAATTGATTGGCCAACGGTAGTGCGCTGCATGCTGAAACCCGCTGGAGTCCCACTACCATTTCTATTCCCCCCCTCATATCTGTCTAGGCCTGGGCAACCGGACAGTATATTAGCCCACGTACAGTCTCTAGCTGTGCGGCACTTTGCCTGGATCTGACTTGTGCTTTCATACATTATACATATCCTGATGTGCTACTCTTCAGAAAAAAATATGACATGCTAGAGATCGTCTCGTATACTAGTAGTCAAGCTTGATGCCACACTGCTATACGAGGAACGCTTGTCAACAAATCGAATACCACAGAGCAAGATATATCTATTTATCACTGCTCTATTTGAGCTATTAGCGCGTTCTCGATTCTAATTAAATACTCGAGAAAGCTTGAAAGAAAAATCGAATTTATTATAAAAAAGTGCACACAAAACAAATTAGTCAAGAATATTGAAATCAAGTTGCCAGATCACGGGATTCTCTTGCGGTGCGCTCTGTGTCCAAGTCGATGACTTCATCCAATCGTGAATCGTGCTCGTGAGTTTGCTTTCCATGCAAGCACTGAGCTCTGTGAAATCATCATTGGACAAGGTGTTGGTCATGTGCCAAGGTCGTTGACTCGCCAATTGATAACCGACTCGGTCCGGATGAGCCACAGATAGCCTCAGTGTAAGACAGACATGATTGTGTGCTCGAAGCTTAGCGGCATATGGCGACAATGTCTGTAAGAGAGTGGACGGCGATCAGAAGAGAATAGCTAGATTTTAAGAATACAATGCATGGAGTTAATGGATGTGAAAATCTTGAAGGAGTGCTGTACTCCATAGCTAATTGCAACGCCTATTTCCCTGGCTGTTATATCGGGTCTCTCTCTCGAAGAACTTGAAAGCCGACTACTTGCGTAACATCAATGTATGTTAGGTGGTGTCATCCTATACGTAACAGTACTATCCATAATAGAGTTTTGGAGTGATATTGAAGCAGTTCAATATGCACAGATCCCGCGGGTTGAGTCACGTTTAGCGGATCATCTATTCTTTTAGAAAGAACACAATCACGATTGAAACGCAATTAACTGCAGATATCTTCGTTCTTTGCAGCGCCCGCTCTTCAGCTTGAACTTGACGCTACGTTTCAGAAATGAGCGATCAAAATCAAGTTTTCTCCACCCGGTATGGTCGATAACCGACTGTTTCAGATCATTTTTACACATGCCTGCCCTGATTTCAACTTTCAAACCTCCGCGTAATCCATCTTTTCAGCCAAGCTTTCAGTGACTAATTACACAAGACGATGTCTGAAAACCATAATTAACTACGTTCTTGCTGAACGCATCTTATCGATGTGCTTCTGTCCACTAAAACAGCAGCTCTGTAGGATTACCGAGACAGACGATGTATATGGTATGGTATGAAAGCACAAGCCTGATCCAGGCAAAGTGCCGCACAGTCAGAGACTGCACGTGGGCTAAGTTACTGTCAGGTTGCCCAGGCCTAGACAGATATGCGACAGGAAATAGAAACGGTAGTGAGACTCCAGCGTGTTTCAGCATGCAGCTCACTACCGTTGGCCAATCAAGTTAGCACGATGTTAGCCATACAGCACAGAAGCAATGTACGATTGCATATCCGCGTGCACGTTTCGCCAGGACAAAACACAGTAGCGTTTGACACTTCGTGGATGGTATGACAAGACTTGTAGGTGTATATTATTATTATATCAAATTTGATGAACAATAAAAACAAAATCGCAGGCAGTGAAACTGCAAAAACAAGCTGCTTTTGCGCATTAGCTTTTGCATATTTCAATTGCCTGTTTTCCTTTTTCCACGCGCTTGCTTAACTGCTTTTCCTGCTTCATATTGCTTGGTACTTCCCGAGGAAAATCCGGAGAGAAGTCCCGTAGGTAGATAACTAGCGCACAGCGCGTTTATCTGCCAACTCCCTGCTGCCTTGTAGGTTGCACTTGGCTGTGCAAAGGCTAGAGAAGTGTACTCGAACAAACACCGAGTGGTGCTGGGGACATCACTTGTACACTACCCCCAAGAAACTTCATGATGATGTCTCCAATGGGTCTGCGTACCGTCTACGGAGTTCGCTGGTGGGAACGAGACTGGATCACGATCTGCAACGATCTCGCCTCCGATCGACGTGCGTGGGCTGGTGCGATCCGAGACATCAATGAAGCCGGCTAATCCACCCGTGGAGCCAGCCGCCCAAAAGTAAAAAAAAGTAAAGTAAGTACTTTCTCTGGCTCCAGACTTGTGCTTCATGATGATGATGTAGGTGTATGTTTAACAATAATACAATCACTAAACTTGCATCACCATTCGACAATGCTCGGAGTGCATGCTGTATTCAAACTGTGAAGGTAAGATTTGATGATATCGTATGTATGTATGTATGAAATCACAAGCCTGATTCAGAGAAAGAGCCACATGGTCACAGACTGCACTTGGGGGAATATACTGTCAGGTTTCCCAGGCCTAGACAGATAAGTAAGAGACTTCCGCATGCATCTCAACACCAGTGACTAATAAATTTACCATGACGAAACTATTGAACAGCGTTTCACACAGTACATACAGTTTTAAGGTTCATTTGGTTACATTACAATTCCTTACTATACTCAGACCGACGGTGCTTATTTCCGGTTTGATTTAGCACGAAATGGTTGAGCGTATAGGATTCCAACCTAGGCAGAGATAGATACAAGAAACAGAAATAATGTGGTATAGCGTCTAATCTAGGTAAGAAGCACCTCCCTGGGTCCCAGCGGAAATGCCGCATCAGCTGTGCGTGCTTAAACACGATAATCCCAGCGCCAGGATCGCAATCAAAACAAACGCAAGTCAACTGGAATTGCTTCAAGTTAAATCGTGAACGTACCTTCACAAAAAGCCGCGCGATCTTGTCAGGGAGGGAATGGTACGCCTTGGGCAGTGCAGAGAGAAAATGTAACTTGGACCAGATCACCCGTGGGAAGCCACACTCAGATTTTCCATGACAGACGAATTGTTTCCAGTGAAACAGTTGGTACGGAAGTGGAATATTGAAGGTCCTGTCCACAGGTACACGTTGCCCGTCAATGTGACTGAGCTGTTCAAGATTCAAAAATGGTGGTAAAAAATTTAGCTTATGGATTATTATAGGCTATTGTTATTGTTCGCGAAAAAGACAACTCCTAATCAGCATCGATACTCCATGCAATGTCACACATAGTCGAGATAAATACTTACCGTCATTTAATAGACAGCACGGATGTGCAATCGTGCAGCATTTCTGTGTTGTACGGCTAACATCGTGCTAAATTGATTGGCCACCCGGTAGTCAGCTGCATGCTGAAACACGCTGGAGTCTCACTACCATTTCTATTTCCCTCCGCATATCTGTCTAGGCCTGGGCAACCTGACAGTATCTTAGCCCACGTGCAGTCTCTGACTGGGCGGCACTTTGCTTGGATCAGGCTTGTGCTTTCATACCATACCATAATAGACAGCTTTGTTTACCTTGGCAGTTGTATCTCCGCTGGAGGTTGTGTCGAGGACGATCTCACATCGTGTTCGCAAAGCGGGTGCAGCGTTTGTTAACCTTCGCCATCTGTGGCGTCGACACGATGTTTCACTCCATATTAAAGACCGTGTGTACAACGCAGTGGTGCGTGCTACACTCCTTTATGGCTGCGAAACCTGGTCTATCCGAGCGGAAGATG
>JACCGJ010000717.1:7524-30653 GCA_013407085.1 Atriophallophorus winterbourni
CCGCCATATAAGAATGATGTGTTCCAGCCACTAATGACATAACCTACAACCAAGCGTACTGAACATGTTCCGGTTCTCTGCTATGCTCCCTCGTCAATCCAACAGTCTCAGTTTGGTCCCAGACACGACGACACTGCTCCCCAATGTGTTTTTCCTGGTATCCGGTCACTTAATCGCCAGACACTTAATCCCCAGACATTTAACACCAAGTCACTTCATCCCCAGTCAATTAATCTCCAGGGAAGGTATTTAACATAAGAGGTTATTTAAATGTGTGCAATGACTCTTGAACTAGGGATGAAAGCAGATTATGAGGCAGACGATGATTTACGCCTCATGATTAGATGCTTACCAGCGCTGGCTTTTGTGCCGTTGAATGATGTAGTCGACACATTTGAGATGTTTAGACGAATATATGCCTCAAGTGAACAGGATGAACGTACCGTGTCGAGGTCGACGATTAGAGGTAGAAGCGAAAACTTTCACCAGCTATATTCCACTTGAAACCTGGAATAAGTATGAAGGCGCAAATACTAGTGGCCCGACCGCAGAATGCTTTAGAAAGCTCAGGCCACCATGCATACAGTCACTTTTTATTACCCAAGATCCCACCGTGGACATTCTTACGGTTTTGCGAAAAAATTGCCGACAGCATATGGACTCCGTCGTCAAGCAAGGGCGGGGTTCATAACAAACAGCAGAAGAAGTTGTGAGATATGTCGACCAGGAAATCTCGAGCAATTCAGCGATTCTCAATACGGGGAAGATTGACGTTTAAAATAATCGCATATCTCTCCTGATAAATAAATTCATTTGAAACGTATCTGCATTCGTCGGAAGTTAGTTATCAAAACTGGGATGAGTGTCTGGCAATTTTAAGTGTCAGTAACCGTTCCACATAGTTAATATCGGACGATGACTCACCGGAAGACTATGATTAATGTGCTTCGGCTCCATGAAGTCGGTATCCATAAATGTTGATTTCTTCCCTCCCGATCGACACCACAGGCATTCAGTTCCTCAACAGTTTACCGAGCACTCGTACATAAATCAACACACACCCGTTAGACGATCAAGATTGTCATCCTTTACGTTTCTGAAGTGTCTGTAAGTATTTGTGACTACTCATTCGCGTCAAGCCCATCGAACTATTCACAAAGTTCATCACGACGGTCCATAATGGATGCACTGGACTCGAGTTTCGCTCTTATTTGAGCTCATCAACTGTGCATGTCCTCCGACCATCACCATTGTAGTCCCACGCCTTAACGACCTGGGCTAACATTCACCGTTTGACCGATCGCAATTAAGCGTTTATGAACTGTTCTCCAGACTGGCACATTTGAGTAGTCTTTGTTTGCCCGACCAATCCAAAAGGAGCCAGCAACACCTATTGTGGTCGCCCAATCGAACAGATCTCCGTGTCCGAAAGTAATTTACTGTCCAAACTCCGTTTGCTGGTTTTGTTTTTATACATGCGCTATTCTTTTGATTGCCCCAATACTTATGCTGGCATCCTTTGGTTTTTGATCACTCCATTTTCACGTTTAGTATCTGCAAAACGAAGGCCCGGCGGAGTGGGGCCGCCATGCGAATATCCTATTCGAAAATGCCGCCTCGATCAAGTTAAATTTGCGGAAAATGAAAAAGTGAGTCTGTCCATGTCCCTGTTTCACAATCGATGTAACCATGATCCTGGGAAGACGTTTTCGCATGTATGTATGTATATATATAAATCACAAAGTCTCATCCAGCAAATGCCGCACAAGCTATGTACTGTTAGTTGCTCAGACCCTAGACAGTGGTGAGGTGAAATAGAAATGGCAGTGAGACTCCAGCGTATTTCTCCACATACCACTGTCTACCGGTGTTGGCCTCATAGCACATCCGGGCATCCAACATTCTTCAGGAACACCGTGGTTACATACGTTAGTGATCTAAAATTTCTTTCACTCCCTATGGAGCTGAGAATTGAAATCACTGCAAGCTGTTCGTCTTGACTCAAAATCGTAAAATGAACTAGCGACAATGTATGAGCAATTACTTTGAAGCTGAATCATTTTGGCCACTCGAATGCTGTGCAGACATCGGGTCAACTATTTGGATCAGCCAGGTCTTACAAATCACTTTGATCACTGTGGATGTGATTTTTACTCTCAAATTAAACTATCTATTCAGTGAAATCGTTGTGGAATGCGAAAATGAGATGTTCTTGATATGTACCCCTCGTGTACGAATGTGCAATCGTGTAGCATCTCTGTGTTGAACGGCTAACATCGTGCTTAATTGATTGTCCAACGGTAGTGAGCTGCATGCTGAAACATGCTGGAGTCTCACTACCATTTCTATTTCCCCCCGTCATATCTGTCTAGGCCTGGGCAACCTGACAGTAATATCGCCCACGTGCAGTCTCTGACTGTGCGGCACTTTTCCTGTATCAGGCTTGTGCTTTCATACCATACCATACCCCTCGTGGTTGTCTTGGAACGATGGAGGCCAGCTTCAGCATGTTTCTCTGACATGCGATTAATCTCTCGATGAATTTGTGCATCTTTGACTATTCCACGCCCGCGAACATCGTCTTATTATCCGGCAAACGATGTCACTGGGTGGAAAAGCGTGCCAATGCAGGTTCATTTTAATGTGTGTATGTAAGCAATCAACCTCCTAGTTCCAGGTAAAATGCCGCCTAATCACAGATTGCATTCAGCAGCTGAGATGGTCTGTTGTTAAGACAGATATAACAAAAAAGAAAATCCCAGTTAGGCTCTAACGAAGTTCCCCGTGCATCTCAGTATCAGTGGAAACCACTTTCACACGATACTAGCTGTAATTCTGTACAGAAGTACTCCACGATTGCACTTCCGTGTGTAACTGTTATAGTATTCAGGCGCAAATTTCCCCGGTGTCATCTCCAATAAAACACGGATTTCCAACCTGAATGTAAACCCTTTATTTGTCAGTCTAATAATAACCGGTTGGTCATCCAACAACGTTTTTAATCCTTAGCCTTTAACGGTCGAATGGGTCACAAAATTCGGTACACAAAATGTAAAGGTTTATGATAAGATAAATTAGACAGATCACTTCCGTATGCCGGGAGTATCGGATTCGGCACACGTTCTGCTCTCGTTTGATACGCGTTTGAGACGGCTGAGCCATGCGGCGCGCCAGTTGTCAACAAACTTCGGAAGTGAGGTGACGCTTGTAAAATAATTCAGGCAGTTAAGGGTTAGCAATCCTTTGTAATGAATTAACAGTTGACCGTTCCGTTGTTGATGGCGGAAACTTAGTTCACTGCCCATTTTATGGCAGAGTTCGCCTGTTTACACCCTCAGTTTCTCTCCTTTTTCTGTTTCAGAATGGAAAAGGAATACATGCAAATACGAAGCAAGGAGCGAGAAGAACAAATTGAACTTCGTGTACGTTCCATCATGAGCTTCAACCGTGTTTCTCTTTTTTCTAGTAAATCGCTTGCGTGAGTTATCAAGATGATGGTTCATGTGGTCCTTAATGGCTTCAGGGAAATGAGATATTTGCAGGTGTATGCTAGGTTCGATAGACAAATCGCCTCTTATATTGCTCGGCGAATTACTTGCCGTCGTGTATGCGCACACACGCATACAGATGGAGCTCGTTAGCCTGGGAGGGCATTTCATCTAAGGGAAGGAAAACCCTGATTTTAAACCTCCGCTGCCTTGCGGGATATCGGATCCTGGGAAAGGCTTCGGAGAAAACCCTGAGGAAACATCTGGAGCAGAGTCTCATAGACGGTTAGTTGGTGCACCCCACTTCTTTCTGTCAACTCCCTCCTTTCTTGCAGGTCGCACTTGGTTGTGTAAAGGCTAGAGAAGCTGACTCGAACAAACGCCGAGTGGTGCTGGGGACGCCGCTTTGTACCCAAATACCCAAGACTCTTCATTGTAGCCAACTCATCCTCCTGGAGGAGATATTCGCACAAATGGCAAACACAGTCTTTTTGTCGCCTCTCGCTTGCATGATGGGGTGTTGTATACGCGAGCCGTTTATTATCTTTCGTTGAGCATTGTGTTTGTTTGTGATCATACTAGACCCTTTTCGTCGCGGTATGCCTCGTAATATAGGATGACGTATGTGTTGAAATTTATTTTTGAACATCCTATAAGTGTTGGCGTTGTGAACATACTAAAACTGACAATTACCGAAGGTTTGGATAAATCTTGTCAAGTTTTGCTCCGCCAGGGGCTTGCCTTTCCACTGTTCCAAGACCACGTGTAATATGTTACTTTGTACCACTTAGCCTTACGGTTGACCTGTTTCAATGCAACCTCAACGGAATCTTGTTTTCTCCCTTCCATTCGTTCATCTATGTTACGAATGGGTGCTTTCTTTCCAAACTGTGGGACATTTTGTGCGTTTTTCTGTTTAACTTTCACGTTTGGTTTATTTCGTATTCCGGGAAGAGATGCCTGCAGTTGACACGGCATTCCCAAGTTTGATGCGTTTCGTCGACTGAGGAGAAAGCCTAACTAGCTGATCTACGAAATTTTTAATCAGACAAACGCAGGTGTTTGGAGAATAAGTTGTTTAATAACAACAATGCCCATCAGATCTTATCGGTGTTAGCTTACACTGTATCCGATGGGAAGACCTGACGCGGAGATCTGTTCGGTTGGCCGACCACAATAGATATTGCTGGCTCCTTCTGAACTGGTCGGGCAAACAAAGCTACTCAAATGTGCCAGTCTGGAGACAACAGTTCATAAACGCTTAATTGCGACCGGTCAAACGGTGGACGGTAGCCCAAGTCGTTAAGGCATGGGACTACAATGGTGATGGTCGGGGGTTCGAATCCCGCACTGCTGATGAGCTCAAATAAGAGCAAAACTCGAGTCCAGTGTGCTTCCATTATGGACCGTCGTGATCAACTTTGTGAATAGTTCGATGGGCTTGGCACGGATGGGTAGTCACACATATAAACGCAGGTGAGCCTTGACAAAAATCCATCTTTGCACACGTCGTGTATACAGTGTAAAGTGCACTAGCGAGAATTGCAAATCATACAATACACCCACACCTCCGCAGAGCAGGTACATTAGCTATTGAACTACATGAAATTGTTCAAGGTCGGCCAAGCAGTTGTTTAACAAATCAGAAAGACGTCATCTGGCTTCGATCCGTCTTGACCTGAAATCATACCCTCCCGCTCGCCGTGACCAGTATAAGCGGTTCCGTGCCAATTTCACGTATCACAAAGACCCAATACATTTAGATTGCATGATGTAAACGTCGGAGTGCTTCAGCATTGTGTGACCGTTCGCTGACGTTTTATTTTGTGTGCTTTTGAAGTCTTTTTTTAATGTGAAACACCGCTCTACTTCGGCGTTAGCTAGACCATTTTTGTCGATATGGTCTACGCTTAATTTAAACAAAACGATACTTTTACGTTTCTCTCATTGGCGCTCGTTTCCTATCACCGGAGAGCTGTTTGATTTATTGCATGCGGAACCTGATGCTACCCCTTGTTTTTACGTATGTGTGTGATTTGAAAGCACAAGTCTGATCCAGGCAAAGTGCCGCACAGTCAGAGACTGCACGTGGGCTGAGATACTGTCAGGTTGCCCAGGACTAGACAGATATGACAAAAGAAATAGAAAGAAAGTAGAAATGGTTGTGAATCTCCAACCCCGTGCAAACAAAAAGCACAAACCCGGTCTCCGATCGCGTGTTTTCTGCCTTCGCATGCACAGCTAATTATTCTGCTGGATATTTGAGACCGAGAGAGAAAAACGGGTTTGCAAACAAGGTTGATGCGTTTTTCAGTGACGAGCTCATCAAGCAATTAGTCGTCTCCACCTTGAGACTCTGAGTTCAAGACGTGCCTTAATGTTTATTTTGGTTAGACGTCTTGCGATCGTTTCGACTAGCATAAACGAACACAGAAAACAAAGCGGAATGCAACCATGCAATTCCAGTGAATATCAATCACTATCACAAACATTCTGCTCTAGTTGAACACGTTCTCTGGTCACAAGTAGAGGGATACGGTAGGAGGTCATTCAAGGTTTTTAATCGTCTAAAAAGCAACAAGCTTAACATTGACCATAGGATGGTAAAAATTGAAATGTGAGTGTATAAACAAGATAAGGAATTAGATTAATCAGTGTATAAGTGATCGGGAAACGAATAATTTAATAAAAATTCGTCTAATTTCGTTTTAAATTCATGCAAGGCAGTGGTGTGAGCAACGGTTGAAGGTAAACTGTTCCAAGTAAAACAGACACGAACAGAGTAAAAATACCTTCTACAGTTCAGGCGGGAATGGGGTACGAACAGCATATATTCGTGGGTCCGATAATTTGTCATATGCCTTCGCGTGAATAAATCCTGTAAGGGGTGGTTCGGGGTATGGAATGCTTTGCAAAGTAGAATAAGGTCTCCTCTGATTCGTCGATATGGAACGTCGAATAGATTCAGTTGAGCTATCCTTTCTTTATGAGGTTTATTTCGGATGCCGAGAACTATTTTTGTTGAATGGTGATAGATTCGCTGCATAAGTTCAACATCCTTCTTAAGCCACGGAGACCATGACTGGTCTCAAGTATGCATTCATGATCCTTGGGAATATCTTGGTCGAAAATTTCCCAAATACTCGTTGGAGTAGATTTAGGACAGGTGTTGCTTTTTCAAAGGCAGTGTTAGTTTGAAGTAAGGTTTTTAAACTGCAGCATTTTGTTTCCGAGACATTGAGCGTTGGTGTAGATGCATTTCATAGTTGTTTTTCTCAAAAAGGTTGGAGGTGACACTTCATTGGGGCCGACTCTACGCGGAGGCCCGTGAAATAATAAAAGTGATTGAGAGCATGGTGGATGGGGTGGATACCTGCACAATCTGGCGTCCGGTTCTGCATCATCATCATAGACAGCATTACACCGGTAGCACGTACCAAATGCTTAACTGCCACACAACCATTAAAAAGTAAAAGATGTGGAAGGATGGGACTTAAATTGCTACGGATTCCATAGAAGAGTAAGCACAAACAAACTGGGAAGAGGTGCCTACACCTCGAATAGAACATGCATTCAAACAAGTTTCGTGAACGAGTAGAGCGACATCAGCATGACAGCTTTCTTGCGGCTTTCACTGTCATAACAAGCTTTTCTCGTCACTCCGCTTGACAACATGCAAGGTTAAGCAAACACTCCAAGAAGATGCTTAGTGCAAGACCGCCATTGAACATGGTTTCGGGACATATCCTGAAGCGTAACTAGCCATTGCCCGGTTCTGCATCGGATACATATCAACTTGCATGCAGTCATATCCGTCTGCCGACGTTGTTCGAACCCACACAACCTAAACCATTAAGGAATTACACGGCATGCAGGGACGGTGTATCAATTGCTCTTAATCTAACCTCTCAATCTTAAATTAACTTTGCATTGGTCAGGTAAAAATGCACGTTAAACGTAAACAACCCTGCTCGGTCTGATGAAGTGTCTGTGTCTCATGAGCGAAATGTTACCAAAAACTGCTTTAAGCGATTCATTACAAACTTTCAGTTGTTGTTCTTTTGATAAATTCTTTTCGTTTGACTTACAAACACGTTTTCTAACAGCGATTACGCACGGAGAACGGTCTTTTGCATCAACGCATCGCACGACTAGATGAAGTGAGTTCATTCTGCCCCCCTTTGCGTTTCCTTTCAATAATGTAGTTCATGTTGCAAAGGAATTTGAGTGCAATTGGTTAGACCAGTTTTTGGGTAACGTATCACTTATGACACAGAAGCCTCGTCAGACCAAGGGTGTTAGTCAAGACAGGGAACATGATTAAGTAGCAGTCAACCCCCAACCACCACTGATTTGACCCAAAAACTGCTCTAACCGATTGCGCTCAAATTTCTTTGCATTATAAATACACGAGCGGTCCCAAACATATTCTAATCGATTGTAGTTCGTCTTGTTCTTGTCACCTGGGTTGCGCAGCAATGTACTATTTATTGACGGCGTCCGTTCATGCATCCGAGGGTTGGTTTTCTTCTAGTTCGCGTGATATGAACGCCTTTTCGTCAGATTTGTACATGTATTCTCAACGAGATTAATTCGACTGTGATTGTATAATAAGCAGTTCACTTTGTCAAAGTTATAGTGAAGCGAATGGGAAAACGAACCTCCGACGTGAAGACATTTTCGAAAGCAATATGATGTGTTTTGAACGAGTCTTTGAGGGAGATCTACGTTTAAGGGGTTTACTGACAATTAATCGCCAGACACTTCATCCCCAGTTTGATAACTTTTGAAGAATGCAGAATACATTCAAATGAATTTATTTAGCAGGAGAGAATTGCAGTTGATTTTAAAAACGTCAATCCTTCCGTAGTTGAGTATCGCTGAATTGCTCGAGATGTCCTGGCGCATATCTCAGCATACTTCTTCTTCTGTTCGATATGAACTCCAGCACATGCTTGAATAACTGAGGCCTAATGACAGACCGAATGTGCCACAAGTCCGTGAGGCAGGGGGGGTTGCATTAATTACAAATATTTTTTCCTTCAATTTACCCACCGCATTCTTCGCCAAAACTTTTTCTTCGTTGCCCTCGTGATTGTGAAGTGCGAAATTACGTACGATATGATCGTTAGATGTAACTAATCTCGCTCTACACTTGTGTGTGTGACAAACTTACTACATCTCCAATTAATATTGCCATTATTTGATTGTTTCTCGAACCAAAACTCGTTTTCCATGTAAATTAATGTCCTTCGACCTTTGCTACTTGTACCATATTCAAGAGTCATTGCACACATTTAAATATCTTAAATCTTAACTTAAATACTTTCCCTGGGGAATAAGTGACTTGGGGATTAAATGTCTTGGGATTAAGTGTCTGGCGATTTAAGGATATCCTCATGCAGCGGATGGGATTTATCATTGAAGATAGTATTTAGAAGGCAAATGTTTTTTGATGATTTTTTCAAGAATGTTCTCAAAAGCAATTGAGGTTGTGCGTGTAACCATTCTGATGCAACGTTTGAGTAACACGAGGCCTTTTGAAAGAAGTGCGGGGAAAATAGTAGGTGAACAGCACAAAACATATGACGTAATATACAAGGGAACATGAAGTGATAAATCCGTGTAGACTCAGTGCTGAGAGAACGAAGACGAAGGCGTATTAAGTAGAGTATTAAGGTGATGAGTCTAACTATGGCTGTCCGATATGGTGATACCTAGATACTTGACGTGTTTCCCTCTAGTCAGGTCGGTGGACTTCATTCTGGATAAAGAAGGATTCTTGCAAATCGCTTCACGACGTTCATCGCGCAGATTAGTGAACACACCAGTTCGGTACATTTTCGTCAAAGTGTTGTGTTGAATGATTTTTCAAATGACATTACCGCGTTCTCGATCAAATGTTTCGGAGATAGCTTGCGTTTAATCGCCTTTGCCGATCAGCTCACAATTTATTCCGTCATTGAACGGAAAGGGATGAAACATGGGTTTACTCACACTTAATCGTCAGACAATTAATCCCCAGACATTTAACCCCCAAGTCACTTAATCCCCAGTTTGATAACTTCTGAAGAATGCAGAATACGTTTAAATGAATTTATTTCGCAGGAGAGATATGCAATTGAGTTTAAGAAGGTCAATCTTTCCGTAGTTGAGTATCGCTGAATTGCTCGAGATGTCATACCATGCAACGAAAAATAAGTGAACTAGGGATGAAAGCCGATCATGAGGCAGACGATTCATTTAAACGTATTCTGCATTCTTCAGAAATTATCAAACTGGGGATTAAGTGACTGAAGATTAATTGACTGGGGATGAAGTGACCGGACACCGAAACATTGTGCGTAAAAAACAGCAAGTTAGATATACGCTTGTCTTCCAACTCCCTTTTTTACAACTCTACTCATACTCGAAGTTGCAATTTGAGACCACTGTTAAATTGAGTTTCTTCGAGGAACTTTGTTGATCGAACTCAGAATCACATAGTGATTCGTGGCCAAGCACTTAAGGCGCTTATGGATGATCAATTTAATTTGTGCATTTCTGTGTTTGAACATCGTGGTTCGTTGTACGAACCCTATTTAACGGTGGCATACAAGTATACCTTTGTTGATCATTGTGGTTTTATCCACTGTTTCAAGTCTCACTTGATGGCGGCAAACAGCCAGAAACCGGTAGTGGAGTGTAATTTCGGAGGATGTGAGCAACACATCACTTTGGTCATACAAAAGCGCCTTGAGTGCTTGACCACGAATCACTATGTGATTCTGTGTTTGAACATCGTGGTTCGCTGTACGAACCCTTTGTAACAGTGGCATTCAAGTATAACTTTGTTTACCATTTATCCACTGTTTCAATGCTCACTGAACCTAAACTTACTGTCTCCACCTGATGACGGCAACCAGCCGGAAACCGGTAGTGGTGTGTAAGGTCGGGGGATGTGAGCAACACATCACTTTGGTCATCCATAAGCGCCTCCAGTGCTTGACCACGAATCACTATGTGATTCTGTGTTTGAACATCGTGGTATTTTGTACGAACAGTGTCATTCAAGTATATCTTTGTTTACCATTTATCCACTGTTTTAATGCTCACTGAACCTAATCTTACTGTCTCCACATGATGAAGGCAACGAGCCAGAAACCGGTAGTGGAGTGTCAGTGCATCGCGAATATGTGCGTCACAATACATTGGTCTACTCGTACTCGTTTATCATTTATTACGTAACGATGTGTTCCCCTGTTGATACTTCGATCGATTGCCCCAGTTGTGTTGTGTTCTTCCACCGTTTCGTGACACATTGACAAGCTCCCACGTTTTAGTTAGCATTCCTTTCTCATATACCATGTGACAAATACGAAAACGCTTGTGCGCGGATGCGTTACGTTCTTACTTGGTTTGTCTCAACCCTTCTCGTGTTTGAACCTGTTATCGAGTTATGTTCTGTGTGGGTGGGTGGGTGGTTCAACTTTACATCGGATTTCGGAATTGGGTTTTCTTGTTCTCGAGTTTGCAGCTTCTTGATGAGTCGTACTCAAAATTCCTGCCATTTTGTTTGAGAAAAACCTTTCCGAGTCCCAATGTTGGCTTGTTTGAGTCTAGTTTACAAGTCGTACTACGCCAAACTCTTCGATGGTGACGCTATTTATCCCCGTGGGTTCTCGCGGCCCCCTAAGTGGATGTGTTGTGTTTCGCAGAGTAAGCCTCAAACTTGTGCCTGGTTGTTTTCATCGTGGATTTCAATAACTATTCACTTGTCTGGTGTGTCCCCCCATCCCTTACACCACACTACCGGTTTCTGGCTGATTGCCGTCATCGGGTGGAGACAGTATGATCAGGTTCAGTGAGCCTTGAAATAAAAGGTATACTTGTATGCCGCTGTTAAATAGCGAGGAACTTTCAATTATTCACGATGTTCTAATACAGAATCACAAGTTAATTCTTGATCAAGCTTATTAACGACTAATATATTGTGGTGCTCACATCCTCCATACTCAGACACAACCGGTTTCTATCTCTTTGCTATCGTCATGTGGAGACAGTAAGATTAGATTCTGTACGCCTTACAATACTGGAAACGTGGTAAAGCCTAGCAAAAGAAATAAAAAGGTTAACGTACAGGATCAAGTGATTTAGTCAGATGTCATTTCACAGACTCCGTCTTCGAAGCCTCGCAAAGCTACGAACAAGGCACAGACAAGACATAAAGCGGTAGCCAGTAGAAAATTTGACTCTCAGTCAAATTTACTTTCTAACGTCGTTTCGAGACAAGGATCTGGAGCAGCTTAAATCGAATCGTCGAGGAATACGCGATAAATCTCGTAACACCCTGGTGCTTAATCAGGATACAAAACGCGTAAGTCACTCAACCGGAGTTTTATAAGAAATCTGCTCCGTACCAAAGCGTGTTCATCGTCTTGGTGTGTGGAAGGGCGACAAAAGTAAGTCAAGCCACTCTCCAAGACCACTTTTATTCGAATTTCTCTTCAGTCTGATCGTGACCAGTTTTCTTGCAAGTTACATTGTCTTGAATGCTTCTAACAACGGAAAACACGTTGTGGGGATCTTAAAAATTAAATGGAATCACGTTATGATGTAACTCATAACAGTACTTCGCGGTGTGCTAAATTGATTGACCAGTGGTAGTGAGCTGCATGCTGAAACAGGCTGGAGTCTCACTACCATCTCCTGTTCATTTTTTCTATCTGATATCTGTCTAGGCTTGGGCAACTTGACAGTAGCTTAGCCCAAGTGCACTTTGCCTAGATCAGGCTTGGGCTTTCATACCATACCAAGTCGCTCAAAGATGGCCGAAGTAATATCTTGCTCATATCCCTCACCTGATGATGGCATACACTCGCAAACGGTTCTAGTATGTAAATGCGACACATCACTTTGGTCATCCACGAGTGCCTTGACCAAGAATCGCCGTGTGATCTAGTGTTTTAAACATCGTGGTTCGTTGTACATACCCCCTTGAACAGTGGGTTTTAAATCAAACTTGTTTCTATATGTGTTTCTCTGTCTATCACTTTAACTCCACTCCCGTTTTCCTCTCTAGGAATGCACCTCCATGGCCGATCGTCTTGTTCAATCTCAGCTAGTTCGTGCGCAAGAAGCCGAGGCAGTGCTCACGCTCCGTTGTGAGTTGTCCGTCATGCGGCGTGCCATGCAAAACAAGGCATCTGAGAATGGCGACAATGCCGAACACGTGGCTCCCAAGGCCAACGAAGTGGCAAAGAACGCGGTCAGTTGGCCTATTTGTGCCTTTTTTGGTTTTCGCCTACTTGGCTGCTTCCCTATGGGGATCCTTTTTTGTTTTGTTTTTCTACTGAACGCCAGGTACTAGGATATATGTTTTGGTGACTACTCATCACAAAGTTTATCACGACGGTCCACATTGGAAGCACTGGACTCGAGTTTCGCTCTTATTTGAGCTCATCAACAGTGCATATCCTTCGCTTCGGGTGGGGTTCGAACCTAGGACCTTCACCATTGTAGTCTCATGCCTTACGGCCTGAGCTACCGCCCACCGTTTGACCGATCGTGATTAAGCCTTTATGAATGTTTCTCCAGACTGGCACATTTGAGTAGCGTCATATGCCCGACCAGTCAAGAAGGAGCCAGCAATATCCGTCGTGGTCGTCCAACCGATCTGATCTCCTTGTCAGGACTTCCCATCAGATATAGTGTAAGCTAACACCGAATAAATCCGAATTGAGAGAACAAAGATTTCGTCGCTCATCTACGATGTACTAATTATGCTATCGTATCTTGTTGTGTAAATTTGATGATTGATTTTCGTTGCATGTCCATAAATATCATCATCCTGAGAGACAGCATTTTCACCGGTATCAAGAACAGTGTTTCACTATGATACAACCATGATAAAATAAAACTTAAAGATGAAGAACATGCGGAACTTCACCAACTATAGAATCTAAAGAACAGTATGCAGAAACAATCTCGGATGAGGTGGAACTTCGAATGGAACATGTATTCAATCAAGTTTCGTGAAAGAGTACGATCGCTTCCTTGCGTCATTCGCTGCTTTGTATCGCCACCGAACACAGTTTTCAGACTTAACTAACCATTGCGATATCTGATCGTGGGGAGCCTAGCCCGGAAGACGGACGGCGTTGACATAGGAAAGGTTAGGTTCTCTAGCTTTTAATGCCACGTGGTGGTTCGGTCACCAAAATTCTTCAGGATGCGGCAGTGGGGATAAGCTCCCACTGTTTATAAAATGCTCCCATATGGCGCGCGTCACAAATAGCTTCTGGCGAGTGACTGGCACCTGAAAACCAGTTTGCTTCGGGCAGATGGAGGGCAGTCCATCTAAGGGAAGGAAAACACTGATTTTCTGCCTCCGATGCCTTGCGAGATACCCCAATCACGGGAAAGGCATCGGGAGAAAACTCTGAAACAGAGTCCGTCAGATGGTTAGTTGGTGCACCCCACCTCTTTCTGGCAACTCCCTGCTGCCTTGCAGGTCGTACTTGGTTGTGCAAAGGCTAGAGGGGCTGACTCGAACAAATCCCGAGTGGTGCTGGGAACGCCGCTTTGTACTCAAATTCCCAAGAATCTTCATTGAAGCCGACTCATCCTCCATGAGGAGATAGTTGCACAAAAGTAAAAGTAAAGTAAATAAGTCGCAACAACACAGATACCGATCGTTGCCGGAGAATGACTTCTGAACCGTTAGAGAACCGCCAGCTGTGTTGCCCCCGTTTAGGTCTAGCTGGGATCGGGTAAATTCATAGCCTTCTCCTAAACTGAGAAACAGTCATGTGTTACAGGCCTAGACGGATACGTAAGGGCTAAAGAGAGTGCGATTCCATGTTTCCGTTCTGCGTAGTACCGGTTTGTTACAGCGTTATCTGCGCTCGTTCTAGTTTTTTTTATTTGTGATTGTTTTCTAAAGAATAACTCATTAACCTACAATACTTATGCAAAATAAACTGTACACTGCAAACGGCATGACATTGATTTCTGAAAATGGTTATTTTTACGCTTAGTTTCGAAAATTGTACAGTTAGATCTCTTTATAGAGTAGCCACCGTACCACTGTCGCTATCCATCTCTCCATCACGATAGTTAATTACAATCCTGCGCTCCAGCGTATTCGATCACGCTTGTTACCATTTGGTTCTGATAAGTTTCATTCGTCTACTCTCCCCGCATTTTTGTCCGGTTATGCAATCACGAGGTGCTTTTCTACGATGCAGCTAAATTCACTGACCACCGATATTGAGCTGCATGCGGAACCACGCTGGAGTATTACTGTCATTTCTATTTTGATTCTCATATCTGTCTAGGCCCTGAGGAATCTGACAATATCTTAGTCTTTTACTGTGCGGCACTTTGTCTGAATCAAGGCTTGGGATTTTATACATGCATGCATGCATACATACATACATGCATACATACATACATACAGACAGACAGACATGCATACATACCTACAGACAGACATGCATACATACCTACATACAGAGGAGGAGCAGATACAGCTCTTGTCGACTGAACGCAGATCACGCCGCCGACGTGCAACTGACGCAATACAACCGAGTTCTGACTCTCGTTGCCAGCGCTGTGGGAGAGATTGTTCCTCTGAATCGGCTGTTTTAGTCACTCAAAAGCCAAAACTTGAAACATTCACGGCGTTTGTGATGTACTCCCGGTCGACATCGACGAAGGAGGCCACCACAACAACATACAACATACATACAGAGGAGGAGCAGATACAAGCTCTTGGCGGCTGAACGCAGAATCACATACATACATACATACATGCATACATACATACATACATACATACATACACACACATACATACATACATACATACATAGATACACATACATACCTACATAGTGCATCACATGCTTCGTTGCATGCCTGGCTTCTTTCATTACCCCGTTGTTCACTTCTTTCCGGCAGACCAAACTTCCCTGCCAGCCATCACAAGCCGAGACTCCCGTCTCGGACAAGCCGTTCACATTGACAGACTCCGCTGCGGCACACATCTCTCCACGTCGGTCTGTGGACGGACACGTCTGCGACACGTGGATGTTGTCCACACTCAGCCGACTACAGACCGATTTAGCTTCGTCCCGTGCCGCGGAGGCTGAGGCCAGGCTACACTTTTTGGATTTGAAGGAACGCTATTGCACCCTACAACAAGTAAGTCACCGTAATGATCGATTCATCATCCCAACGATGTCGATACGTTGCTCGGATTGTTTTACATGTTTACTACGTCCAAATCTGCCTAGGCCTGGGCAACCTGACAGTGAGTATCTTAGCCCACGTGCAGTCTTTAACTGTGTGGCACTTTGCCTGGATCAGGCTTGTGCTTTCATACATACATACTATATATATATATATATATTTTACACAATCATTTAAAAATGAAAAAGTGCCACCCTTTGGGTGTGGGCGTGATACTACCCGGTTGCCCAGGCCGAAGTAGGGGAGTTCATCTTGAGGACTCCCACCTCAAGCCTTTGGCCCGAAAGCCTAACCCGCAAGGCAGCGGAGCGAGATTGAGGATCGCACCTATCGGGGCCGGATACCGTAGGTACAGTTCACAAGCCATGCGCGAGGTAGAGACCAAGCAGGGACTCCCGACATCATCCCAACCAGTCGAGCCGGTGATCCTTGCGGATTCATACGCCTCTTCTGGTATACAATGTCCGCGAGGGACAAGGAGACTGTGTTGGTCTGGCTTCTCACCATTGACCAACCTGGTATGAGTAACTCTGAAGATGCCACGAAGACATCACCCAGTATAGCTCAATGGATCATCGAGACACGCAAGCCGCTGCACCATGTCAAGGTCCAGTCTCGGCGCATACATACTACCTCCAACCGAGTCAAAAGTAGATGGAAAATGGAGCCTTAGATACTCTTGTTCTTTTTGTCATTCATATTTGGTTGTGCAACATGGTTTACTGACACTTAATCCTCAGACATTTAATCACCAAGTCACTTCATCCCCCGGTCAATTAATCGTCAGTCCCTAATACCCAGTTTAATAACTTCTGAAGAATGTGGAATACGTTCAAATGAATTTATTTAGCAAGAGAGATATGCGATTGATTTTAAAAACGTCAATCTTTCCGTAGTTGAGTATCGCTGAGTAGCTCGAGGTGCTTTCATCCCTAGTTCACATATTTTTCGTTGCGTGACTTGGCATTGATGAAAATAACATCCAATCTCTCTTGCGGGTGGGAACTTTGAGTAACTTATTATATGTAATTGCTGTTTTGTTTTGTAAAAGACAGTAAATTGCTGGTGGTGTGACGCTTTGAGCATATTGAAAATGTATAGTGTATAGCGAAGGTACAACCTTGAACGTCCCATCAGCAAACCACATCTTGCTAAGAGATAGTGCACCAACCAGGTTTCAATCACCGAAGATAAAGATTCTTGCATCGTCACTTATGGTCTTTAGAATCATACAGCAAGAAACCTCTATATATATATATTTGGAACATCAAACATGGCGTCACTTGGGAGGGACGAGAGAGTGCATATTGGGTCTTTCCTTCTTAGATTGTTTTGATGCCTGTTGAGGTTTTTGAGGCAATGTCATTAGAGTGACTAATGATTGCTTCTGGAAATAAAGCTCGTTTCCCATGTAAACTAATGTCCATCGACCTTTGCTACTTGTACCAAGAGTATTCAAGAGTCATTGCACACATTTAAATGAGTATTTATCTTCGACTTTGCGAAAAACATTTCGTCTAGCGCAAAGTTAGATTGAGGTTCCTGGGTGAGTACCAACAATCACGAATCCGTAAGCGAAGGTGGCGCATTAGCGTGATCTGGGATATTGACTTAGCCCACATGCATCCGATGTCTGTGTCGCGCTCCGCCTGCTGTCACACAGTATGATCATCGAAATCGTCTAATTGTCTCAGCACGTTCACTGTCGTGCGTATTGTACCATGCTGCATTGTTTTATGCTGGTTGTAAGCTACCTACCTACTCACCTGGACAACCTAACACAATGTTATCTGCCTCGCGTTGATCAACCGCAACAAAGGTGATTTCATGAGTTATCGCGCGTTACATTACAGACCAAGGCCGAACTTTCCACTGAAAGCTCCGATGAAATATCTACCCTGAAGAGTGAGTTGTGTCGATTGAAATTACGCGACAATGCCAACATGACGAGACTGCAAGAGCTCACTGACCGTCTGAACGAAATCGAAGGTAAATGGAAGGTAAGTTTGCCGAACTCAATTGCTCACCTGATCGTAATTAATTTGTCACACAGACTACTCGTTAGTAGTCAAATGTTTGAATATAACTTACGATGGAAACTAATTGGTGTCGTAGAAAATATTTGTATTACTCAAATATTGATTTTCTAGCACGCCATTCGGATTTTTAAGTAGTCCATTTTAGTCAATCTGACATTTACTAGATCACTTCAGTTAACAAATAACCTGTGGTTAGTGAGTGGATCGGACATTCATAAATTTTCGGATTCGTCTGCCATTTGTCATTTTTCCGGATGTGCAATCGTGCAACATTTCTGTGCTGTATGGCTAACACCGTGTAAAAATGATTGGCCACTGGTAGTGAGCTGCATGCGGAAACACGCTGGAGTCTAACTGCCATTTCTATTCCCCTCATATCTGTCTAGGCTGGGGCAACCTGACAATATCTTGGTATGAAAGCACAAGCCTGATTCAGGGAAAGTGTACGTAGGCTAAGATACTGTCAGGTTGCCCAGGCCTAGACAGATATGAGGAATACAAAATAACAGGAAATAGTAGTGAGACTCCAGCGTGTTTCAGCATTCAGCTCACTACCCTTGGCCAATCAATTTAGTACGGTGTTAGCCGCACAGCACACAATCCGGCGCCAGCACACAATTCCGGCTCCCGAATATTGTTTGAATACGGGTCCAGTCCAATGTTGTGAGCAGCGAGAAACAACTTCATTTATCAATCAATATGATGCGGTGTTTAGGGGACAAGGGAAAAGCAGCATTGATCAACCCGTACATCATTTGCGATACGAGACGTGGAGATGTTTGGCCAGCGTTGAGAAGACAAGACACGACTCACAGAAGGGCATTTTAGTATACAAATTTCTGTATGAAACAATGCCACTTCAGTAAAAGCCTCGGTTACATTAGTGCAACATGATAAACGTTTGAATGGGTCTGGTTTGCACATAATCTCTTGAAGAAATTGACGTTTTTTACTGACACTCTTCACTAAATTACTTCACATTTCTACAATATGGTTTTGTTCAAATTCGAAACCACCCGGTTATTATTATTTATTATTACACAAGTCTTTACAGACGATGTGCCAACAAGTATACCATGAAGAGGGTACATGATGAAAGAAAAATGTAGGTTCCATGGTTCTTGTTGAAGGCGACATACTACCCGGTTGCCAAGGCCGAAGTAGGGGGTTGGCTTAGGGGACCCCACCCGGAGCCTTTGACTCAAAAGTCTACCCGCAAGGCAGCGGTTTTTTTCCTTCACGAGAGCCGGTGACTATTTTGAGGGTTCTTGCGCCTCTCTTGAAGTGCCTCGGCGATTGTTCGAGTACGCCTCTCTAGCCTTTGCACGACCAGGTGCAACCTGCAAGGCAGCAAGGATTTTTCCTCAGGGTTCACTCCCGAAGCCTTTCCCGCAATCGGGTATGCCGCAAGGCAGCGGAGGTTTGGAATAAGGGTTTTCCTTCCCTTATATGGACTGCCCTCCCAGGCTGACGAGCTCATCTACCCGGAGCAAACTGGTTTTGAGGCGCCAGTCATCCGCCTTCGCCCCTTCTCCTGTCAGTAGAAGCAGTTCCGCCACGTGCAGGCCAGGAGCTGGGCTTTGGTTGTCAGAGGCTGTTTGAGACGCACGCCATATGGGAGCATTTTATAGACAGTGGGAGCTTATCCCCACTGCCGCCCCCGGCTGTGACAACCTTGGAACCAAAAAACTTCCACCGGGTGGTTGTCAAACTTTCGTCCGACTTGATACGGATGGATTAATTAGCACGAAAACTTTCGCGGTGTTGCAATTCCTTACATTTGTACTCCATTACCTGTTTGGTTTATTTTTTCTCAGTTTAAACAGTTCTATACTTTGATTTCACTCGTTTGCATTTGATATTATGGTAGTGTGTCAGTCTAGCTCAATTTCCAATCGATGCTGAACACAGGTCAATTATTAAGTTGGATGAACCAATCAGGGACGAAAATTGTTTACCACCACTGCAACTCTAACAGAATGAGATGAATTATGGAGAAATAGATCGGCTGCGGTGAATAATGCTCATCAGTTGGTTCTTATTTCATTCCGTTCTCGAAACCCAGTCTGTTACACATATAACACACACAATCTCAGTCAAATTCGTCGAAAGCAGTCGGCCTCAATGACCTTGAAAAAACCACTTCTCTGCTGTGCAGCTGCACAGCACCGTGCTAAATTGCTTTGCCACCCACATTCTGTCCATGCTTACTTTTGTGCGATTATCTCCTCCGGGAGGATGAGTCGGCTTCGTTGATGTCACGATCTGAGGCGAGATCCGCTCAGATTCTAAGTCAGATACGGTCCACGCTCGCCAATCATATACCGATCGTAGACACATCAGCTCCACGTTCGGTTGCGAGTTAGGTCTTCGCTTGTCCTCCACGACGACAACGCCATTCTGCGCAGGGTGTGGCAGTTTGCCTGGGTCTGGCCTGTCATTTCTCTCTCTCGCAAAATCATAAAAATAATTTCGTGTTACTAGCTTAATCATCCATTCTCACTTGTGCATGTTTTCCAACCGACATGACGCTCGCAATGTGACCCAATTCAGTCTACCTAGCTTACTTTTCCATCACTCCAATCAACTTGATGCTTTCTGTTAGAACTCCACAAACGTCCAGACGCCAGCTGTGTATTCGATCGATTCGGTGCTATTCTCTGACCGCGCATGCGGTCAATGCAGCTTAGAACATAATAAGATAAGACAGATTGATTAACACATTGTTGGCTCCTTAATCTGTCTCCACGGATGTACAACACTCCTGTGCTAAATTGATTGGCCACCGGTAGTGAGTTGCATGCTGAAACACGCTGGAGTCTCACTGCCATTTCTTTTGTCCTTCCCCATATCTGTCTAGGCCTGGGAAACCTGACCGTATCTCAGCCCACGTGCCGTCTTTTAATGTGCGGCACTTTGCCTGGATCAGGCTTGTGACGTGTCTGTAAACTTGTGTGTTTTTCATCGTTTCCAGACGCATACGTTGCAATGCAAATCGTCCACAGCGTCCAATGGATTCCTCGGTCGCCAGGACGCAGCTCGTAGAGAATCGGCTCAGCAGCTGTCCGATGCGCTACTTGAGACGCATTATGTTGAAGAGATTGCCGCGTTGAAGTTTCAAGTAAGCTGCCACCGTTGGTTACTGTTCGGTACCTTCCTTTTGTGCGTTAATTATGCATATCTTGGTGAGTTGTCGGCTTGGTGTCTAGCTCCATGGGGGGAGGTTCGTCTACGTACGGTAGAGTTTTTTTCAGATTGCGAAATCTAACTAAATGATCATCAAGGTTAGACTTTGAAGTACTTTTTAAGATGGTTCCTACAGCGAGCCGACGAGTTAGGAAGAACTTGCTCACTTTGGAGGCATTGTGTGTAAAGCGTCGTCTGCAACCTGGGCAGGAGCAGTTACAGTTCTTGGCTGCTGAACGCAGATCACACCGCCGGCGTGCAACTGACGCCGATCAACCGAGTACAGCCTTTCGCTGCGGGAGAGATTGTTCCTCCCGAATCGGACTGTTTAGTCATTCTAGCAGCTGTGGAGCATGAAAACATCATGTGCTTGTGACCTACATCCGCACGATGTTCCAACACAGAATCACATTGATTCCTCGCTGAGCGGTTGAAGCACTGATGAATAACCAAAGTAATTCAGTTGTTTTAAGTGCGTGACATGTGATCAACACATTACCCCTAAAATTATGTTTTCACTCTCATTGATTCGTTGAAAGTGCTTCATCAGACTATGGCTTGCTACTTACTTTACTTTACTTTTGTGCGACTATCTCCTCCTGGAGGATGAGTCGGCTTCAATGAAGGTTCGTGGGGATTTGGGTACAAAGCGGCGTCCCAGCACCACTCGCCGTTTGTTCGAGTCAGCTTCTCTAGCCTTTGCACAACCAAGTGCGACCTGCAGGGAGTTGCCAGAAAGAGGTGGTCTACCAGACTCTGTTCCAGGTTTTTCCTCAGGGTTTTCTCCCGAAACCTTTCCCGCGATCGGGTATCCTGCAAGACAGCGGAGGTTTAAAATCAGGGTTTTCCTTCCCTTAGATGAAATGCCCTCCCCGGCTAACGAGCTCCATCTGCCCGAAGCAAACCGTTTTTCAGGCGCCAGTCACTCGCCCTCGCCCGTTCTCCTGTTGGTAGAAGCAGTTCCGCCGGGCTCGGAGAGCCACTCGTGCAGGCCAGAAGGTGGGCTTGGTTGTCAGAGGCTATTTGAGACGCATGCCATATGGGAGCATTTTATGAACAGTGGGAGCTTATCCCCACTGCCACCCCTGGCTATGACACCTTTCTACGTTATTAGTATTCTCCGGTCGCTGTGCGATTATTCGTAATAGAATCATTGCTTTCGACTTAGATATGGACACGAGGAGAGGATTGCAACTTTGAACCTGTTTGACTTTTCGTACCGTCGTGTCAGGGGTGATTTGATCCTGCTGTGCAACATTCTGCATACGGTGGATCACCCACTTGAACACCTGTTTCATCGGCAAGAAGCACTTGGTAGCACATCGCAGTGCTACAAGTTATTTATTCCACACTCTAGATCAAATTGTCCAAGGTTCTTTTTTGCTGTCCGAGGTTGTTTTTTTATATGGAACTCTCTGCCCCAATATATTTATTATTTATTATATTATATTTGCACAATCTGATACAGATATGGTGCCGTTCAACATAAACAATGAGATGTACAAAGCGAGAAGGGGGGGTAACAAAGCGTTGTCATCATCGTCATCGTTGAACGTAGACATGATACTACCCGGTTGCCTACACCGAAGTAGGGGAGATTTCGTTTAGGGGGTCCCACCCCGAGCCTTTACCACAAGGCAGTGGAGCGAGAGAGGTTCGCACCTATCGGTGGCCGGTGACCGACGAAGCGGTTCATACGCCCTTTTCTGGGAATTTCCAGTTCGGATAACCCCGTTGATAGGTTGGTGACTTCAGTTTTTGCCTGTGCACCATACAATGTCCTTAGATAGGACAAGGGGCAGTGGCTTTTGGAGCGGCGAGTCACATCCGCCGGTCGTAGATGTCATCATTGGATTTTGCGGCTTTTTATCGGGAGAACCGGCTTGCCCGGCGAAACCCATCAACCCTCAGCCACCACCCCAAATATCATTGGTGCATCAAACCTGAACATTTCCACGCTGAAGTTGACAAGTATAATTGACCAAATCCCAACCTTGCTCTGAAACAAATGCTGTCTTTCCGTATGTATTGTTTTATGCAATCAATATATTTTTAAACCATTCAAATTTGACTTACAGCTTTAACGTGTATTAAAAACGTTGATCACCTCCAGGGCAAGGAAAACTCCAAAAACTGGTCATTATTGTGCACCAATGACACACGCCCAGCTTTTAAGGAAAAA
>JACCGJ010000718.1:6257-21712 GCA_013407085.1 Atriophallophorus winterbourni
GTAGCAAACTTTTCAGATTCTATTCAAAAATTAAACCAATTCCACAATTTGTGATTATCTGCCGGCATGTATCAGTGGGATGCGATAAGAAACTTTTGATTCTGATTATGCTGAAAAATTAGACATCTTCTGATTCCTATACGGATGTTCAGATCACTTGAAACCGACTGTGTTATCTTACCACCATCTTTTAAAATGCGCTTTGTACCTTTCAGAGCTATGGTAGCGTTTCGTAAATTGGGTCATGTAGCGTAAAAGAGGCTTGCTTATAAAGCTCGTGGGCATAGTCAATGAGAGAATAATTCGCGCGTTTTATTGCCCACGGAAATAAACATGGACACTGGAGGGACGCAGAATCAAGGGCGTTGCAGGTCTTGGCATCATTGTAGTACGCACTATCGGGTTGCCGTAACGGAACTATCGAAATGGAAACATTGTGCGATATAGATTAAAAAAAACAAGCTAACATGCATAGACGTGACTGGTTACGTTACGTGTTGCGAATGAGAAATAACGAACAATTCCTAATATGGTATTGCTTTTCAGTACTAACTCAGAATGGTGTCGTTGCACGCGTGGTAATATTCTGACTTTGCTGAAGCAGGCGAAGGGCTTCGTGTTTAGGCGATCGCGCGAAAAATCTAGTGCCGATTTTTCTCACTTTAAGCGTTCTGATCCACTATATACTCCCAACGTATTGACAAATAACGGCATGGTATGAAAGCACAAGCCTAATACAGGCAAAGTGCCGCACAGTCAGACTGCACGTGGGACAGGATACTAAATAGTAGCCTAATCAATCAAAGGTGTACCCACTATGAGATATCGCAGTGGTTAGTTCAACTTTAGATTGTCTTCGAACCGTGCTCTCAGTGTCTTGTTATTTGTTGCGTAACTATGTATTGTTCTACGATTGAGAGATGGGAATAACTCGTTGTTACGCATGGCAGCCCCTGGGTCAGCCCGTCACTAAGCTCGGTGTCCGAGATTAGAATTCTTTATGCAAACTTACTCTCGAAATCGTGTACAGTGGCGGTCTTGTTGTAGCACCTCCTTGGAGTGATTGACTAATCTTTGTTTGTCAAGTTGAGTGGCGAGGAAAGCTTGCTATGAAACCTACCGTTTAAAAGCGGCAAGAAAACAGCCATGCTATTGACACTCTTTTCCCTCACTGCGCTTGATTCAATACCCAGTTGATTTGAGGTGTACGCACCTCATCCCATTGTGTGCCTCTAAAGGGTTCGGTAAGATTTCACTGTGTCGCGGTTGAGTCTTCGGCACTTGCTGCCCGTAATGAGCTGAACAACACAGATGCGAAAAAGCAGCACACAGGTTATGAGTCTCAACGGTAAGACAGTATAGCCCCAGATCGTGCAGGATACCCGTATCGCGTGACCGTAACGAAAAATGAGATTGCTCTGAAAAGGACGCACAACCAAAGCTTGCAACGAGAATAAAAACGCATTCGGAACGGCATTGTACCCTCAGATGTATCATAATCAGCACCTTGACCGCGGTAGAAATCGATTCAACAGAATACTGTACATTGTAAAGTATTGAAATATACATAACCATGAACCACCACGAAGATTTGGCTCATTAAGGCCGGGAAGGAATATTGAACACAGTCACGCCGACTATTATATCATCATCTGACCTAGAATAAACACTAGAGAAAAATTGATTCGTATTAGAAGCTGGCTGTTCCCCGAGCTTGCACCGTACGCTGCGGAGTATTCAGCATCCAACTGAATGATAACAACAGTGTAAATCCTTGCGAAGCGAGCTCCTTGAGGTTGGTCACGCTGGTGCCAAATTTTCCTTGGGTTCGGGATGCTTGTCATACGATGGTTGCAATTCCTGTCTCGCATGTAGAACCAAAGTTACCTCATTGGTTTACGAGTAACATTAAATTTGATAAATTTTTAGAAACTTCGCTTAGTTGAACGCAAAGTTTTGGGAAAATTTTCGTGCTAGCATTGCATTTTCTAAATGGACAGGATTGAAACATAAATTCCGAATAAAATTTACACACCTTACCTTATCCGCGCATATTTAAACAGAGAAGATTCTAGTCGTAACTTCTCAGGGTCAATTGATGCGCATGCAGTCTCCTAAAAGTCTTCGCCCTCTGTCCAACGAAGCGAATATTCTGCAAGGTATTTCACCACAAGCATTCGTTAAGTTCCCATTCCATATGACATACCTCGGTTTTGGCAATTAAGTGCGTAGCGGAAATCAATCCCGAGAGGTTGTATGGATGTTGCTGCGAGTTCCCAAATTTGTTCGACGTAAGGTGTAGAGCAACGCTGTATCCCATAGTACTTTCCTGCATTACATAGCGGCAAAAAAACCGCGCGGATTGATGATGGTCATCAGATATTTATCGTTCACAAGCACATTGAACAGTAGAGTGCTTCCGTGTTTGTGCATTTTAAAAGTGTTTTGCCGAAACATTAATTCACAAGTCATGTTGACGGCATTTAGTCTTGCAACGAAACATTGGCAACCTATTATACAATCCCACAGAACACACAATAGTGAACTTCTTTCATATTTCCAAGCGTGTTGATAGGCATACGAGAATGAGAAGGTCGTTTGGTGCATCAGAGAGTTCACACCAATACATTGTGTTATGTATCTATACGTCAATAAACTAGATGCTAGAGGATGGATTGTATGGTATAAAAGCACAAGCCTGATCCAAGCAAAGTGCCGCACAGTCAGAGACTGCACATGGGCTAAAATACTGTCAGGTTGCCCAGGCCTAGACAGATATGAGAAATAGAGAATACATATGGAGACAGCTTTGATATACGGTCCTACAGGATACGTGATGGGCAGGATGGCAACTGTTGAAAGCTGATTCTAAGGAGGCTGCGCCCAGTTTTAATCGACGGTGTTGAAAGCGGTTTTTAAGATACGAGCCAGTCAATGAATGGACTCACCCATTAGAAGAGTAACAAGACAGAACCGATTCCTGGGATAATGGCCGGCACTTTGCATTAACAATCTACGTGCACCCATATATACCCCAAGATAAGGACAAGTATCGTACGCCTAATATGAACTTGTAGTAAACAGAAAAAAGGCAATATGTTTTTTTACGCAATTTGATAATATATGTCGGGGAATATACATGCGGAATCGAAACAAATTCTTCGGTTTGCGGTCATTTCACGGATTGCGATCTCGAAATCGACGGTACGGATAATTTGGACGTTTGGTGCCACTGTGATGAAAGTCCCGTTGATACGAAATACTGAAGAAGGAAAAAAGAATTTAAAAAAAACATACACGGGGTACGTGACAACGAGAACAAAATGCCTTTATTGCGGTTACAGTACATATATCAATGAGATCTAGAAATCCCAACAAGAGCGCCATAAAAGTAAGATGAACCGTACGTGGGATAGAGCACTCTCGAACGTGCAAACATCTAGTGCTTGCGTACTGCGCTCGTGCATCATTTCTGTGCTGTGCGGCTAACATCGTGCTAAATTGATTGGCCAACGGTAGCGAGCTGCATGTTGAAACACGCTGGAGTCTCACTACCATTTCTATCCCCCCCCTGTCTAGGCCTGGACAAACTGACAGTATCTTAGCCCACGTGCAGTCTCTGAATGGCCTGGATCAGGTTTGTGCATTCATACCATCATACCATACTGCACTCGTCAAACTATGCTAAATTGATTGACCAACGGTACTAGTGTACACGTGGAAACACACTGGAGCCTCACTCCATTTTCCATTTCGTATATCTGCCTAAGCAACCTGACGAGCAGTTTCAAACAGCGCGACAATTGCTTTCGATCCAGGCATTTTTGCAAGACCGGGTGCTCAACGCTACAATTAATTCCCCCGGCGTCCAGCCATACCCATTTCCAGAGACTACAGACATAGAGATTAATAACACAATCGCTAAATCACATCGTAGTGAAGGGTTCAACATCGACATCTCCAGCAGTACACTTTCGCCGTACGTCAAGTAGCACGAAATCAGGTGAACAGGGGAAAGTCATGTAAGTCAGGGAGAGTAACGTAGAACATGTTCCCAACCATAGCGAGTAAAATATCTTTCAATACAATGTACAAATAAAAGGAGCTTAATCATTGTGGTGCTCACAACCCCATCCATAGCGGTTTCCGGTGTTGCCTCATTAGGTGGAGACAGTCTGATCGGTTCAGTGAGTTGAAGCATTGAAGCTTATTACAAAATCCTAAATAACGGATACAGTGTTATGTCAGTCGACCAATTTTGACAGTCGCCAATATTATTTCCAGCAACCGGGGTCATGACAACCCTCCCCCCGAGAGAAAAACAAACAATCGCGCTGGAATGAAACCCAAGTCACCCGTGTGAAGGAAGATCAGTGAAGCGCGATTATCGAGAGCAGATGGCATTCCGACCAAGCGAGCGAGCGAGTGAGCGATAATCAACCCATCGCCGAGGTGAACAAGGCAGGCATGACCCTCAAAGTAATTAACGGGTAACCGATAGGAAAGTTTCGCTGTTCAGATAAAAAAGATGACATAACACACACAAACACACGGACAGAAGAAGGCGTAACACAGGCGCTACGAGTAGGCTAGGACACTCGGAGCACAAGTGTAACAATGAGCGCCTCACGGATGAGTAAACTCAGTGATAGGAGCAGTACACTGAGGAGTGTGGTGTGTTCGTGCAATTCTACCCACCGATAAGCATGAAATCATTCCCAGGGGAACGATGCGCTAGTGGGACAAAAAGATAATTGTTTTACTGAGACGAAAAAAAAGATTACACAAAACAGGACAATGGTGCATTGACAATTGGAGGGCGACGGTAACAAATGAACAGTGAGCTTGAATTATTCCAGGAGGTGATTATTAGGTTCCAGGAAGAAGTAGGCGTGTCTAAGAATGTCAAATGGAGGTTGGATATTAACAACGTGGAAATGAGAACAAACGAAACGGGGCATGCAAGGGAGATTTTAACATCATAGGAATATGATGAAAAGGATGGCGAAAGTGGTGTCTAGAGTAAGTCACAAAAAGCCGCGAGGAAGCTGCCGTGCTGATGTCGCTCTACTCGTTCACGAAACTTGTTTGAATGTATGTTCCATTCGAGGTGTAGGCACCTCTCCCCAGTTTGTTTGTGCTAATTCTTCTATAGAAGCCGTAGCAATTTAAGTCCCACCCTTCCCCATCTTTTAGGATTTTACTTTTTCATGGTTGTATGGCAGTTAAGCATTCGGTACGTGCTACCGGTGTATTGCTGTCTTTGACGATGATGATGAGTCACAAAACACAGCGGAAGCAGCACGATTAGAAAGTGCTTTCATTTCTAAACAACCGGAAACAGTTACAGTTCAGCAATACTTCAACGAAGGTACAAGCAAACCAAGATGATCAAAGCAAAGTGCACGTGGGCTAAGATATTGTCAGGCTTCCCAGGCCTAGACAGATATGAGAAACAAAATAGAAATGACATTGAGACTCCACTGTATTTCCGCATGGAGCTCGATGCGAATCAGTTTAGGACGAAGTTATCTGCACAGCACAGAACTACTGCACGATTGCACACTCATGTGGCTGGAATCAGCGGTACAAAAAAGCGAAACGATGGTGAAAATTGTTATGCACCCGAACGTTTTAAAAGCCGTGGATAAACGACAAACCGGTAAAAACACTATCGATTGGAATACGTTTGAGACCGATCGTGTGTTCATAATGCAAAGAAATTTGAGTGCAATCGGTTAGAGCAGTTTTTGGGTAACGTTTCACTTCTGACACAGAAGCTTCGTCAGACCAAGGGTGATAGTCAAGACAGGGAACATGACTAAGTAGCAGTCAACCCACCACCACTTATTTGACCTTACCGCTAAGCGGCCTATAGTACGCCTACACTGTGTCACGTCTCGTGGGAATGACCAGGATCAGTGGTCCATTTTCCTCACAGTGTGTGTCCACATCAATCTAACACAAGTGAACACGGTCAAGGTCAGTTGACACAGCGGCCCACATGTGTAAAAGTACATCACTAACGGAAATAAGGTTGAGCTTGCAGTTAAAACACAGTTCGTGCCGAACAATTCTCGCTGTCGAGCTCATACCTACAGCGTCCTGGGCTCATGTCACGACAACCACACAGGCGGCAGTTAAAAAACGAGCGAGATGCGATAGATTGGAAACAAATCATACAAAGGAAACTCAAACACTTACTTATCGCGGGTGTGATCATCGGGGCGGTGTGGGGGGTTCCGGCTGCTTGAACGGTGATCAGGACTGGAATCATATCGACCACGAATCGGGCGACGTTCCGCAGGAGGAGTACGACGGTCAAAGTCACGAGAATGGTAACCAGTGGTGAGGTTGGACGACAAACGGGCACGTTCTATAAAAAAGGAAAAGTGGTATGGAGTTAAGCAACTGAAGCAGGTTCTAAAACTAAACATCTGTTTCATGTAAATTCAATTAAAAAGTGTAACGTATCTTAGCTCACGTGTAGTATATGACTGTGCGGCAATTTGCCTGGATCAGGCTTGTGATACACACCATACATACATACAGCGTGTTGTTGGCCTACTTCGGTCGATGTCGACCATGGATGCACATCACATTCGCATGAATTGTTATGTTCCACAGCTTTTCGAATGACTAAACAGTCCGATTCGGGAGGAACAATCACTCCCGCAGCGCTTGCAACGATAGTCAGAACTCGGTTGTAGGGCGTCAGTTGCACGCCGGTTGCGTGATCTATGTTCCGCTGCCAAGAGCTGTATCGGCTCATCCTCAGCCTGCAGACGACGCTTTGCACAATGCCTCCAATATGAGCGGTCAAGAGCAAGTTCTTCCGAACTCGCGGGGTTAATGCCAAGAGCCTTCATATCCCTTTTGAAAAAGTCTTTGTGCCGCAAGTGCTGTCTGCCCTATGGTTGACTTTCTGATTTCAACATATCATAGAGTAGATCTATCGGAATACGACTATTTTCAAATCTCTAGATGTGACCAAGCCACCTTAGGTGGCGCTGTTGGAGTAAGGTGAATATCTTCTCTAGTCCAGCTTTTAAAAGCGCTTAAGCATTAGTCGCTTTGTCCATCAACGATGGACAAGCATTCAGCTTCCGTTCGTGTCTTGCGTGGGTGGTCCAGGTTTCACTGCGTACAGTAAAGCATTCAGTACGCACGCGCTGTATACCATTATCTTTGTCTTTACAGTCAACTTGCGGTTATCCCAAACACGAGAGTTCAATCGGGACAAAATGACAGCTGCTCTGCCATTCCGCTTATCAAACTCCGTGTCTAGCTAGAGGTTATCCGCAATGGTTGAACCAAGATATGTGAAATGATGTACTGGTTCAAGCTGACAGTTTCTAACAGTGATGGTTGAAGGCTAATACAGCGTATAACGCACATGAAAAAAGAAAATGCACTATGGGGTTCTGCATTCAAGCCAAACGCATTTTGGCTTCACTAAACTGGCCTTTATATTCATCCTAAGAGATTTGGGACCTACGCTTAGTGAACATCAACCTCGCGTTAAATGAACAAAAGAACCTCGGATATTTTTTACAACACATATGACCCCTTAAGATACAGTTCTTGGCTGCTGAACGCAGATCACGCCGCTGACGTGTAACTGACGCCCCACAACAGAGTTCTGACCATCGTTGCAAGCGCTGCGGGAGAGATTGTTCCTCCCGAATCGGACTACTTAGTCATTCAAGAAGCTGTAGAACATGAAAATTCATTCGATTGTGATGTACATCCATGGCCGACATCGACCGAAGAAGGCCAACAACTGAATCGTGATCGCGGAACACCCGCATGAATCCGATGCAACGCGCGAGCGTTGACGAGTCTTTAATCGATCGACCGAACTCACGTGACACAGAACCTCGAATCACATTTGTCGTGGAACCAGCTTTATCCCGAGCTGACGACGAGGATCGCGATGACGTGGACGAAGAATCCGAGGAATAACCGGAAATGTGACCCGCGGTCGCCCGGACAGCAGCGCGACGTTCCGCTCGCAAACGCTTCTCCTCCTGACGTTTCAGCAAATGCGCTTGGCGACGAAGACCCTCTTCCCGCGCCTGTAAAATGCAACGAGCCGAGACATGAACAACGGTTTATTTTCCCACGCAAACGCGAATTACGCCACAAAACAAAATGAGTCAGGGGATTGCAGCTGGCAACTGGTTCATTCTCTCAAAGGTAATTAACTCGGTGAGCAAACACAGCAAATGGAGATTAAGTGGGTGATGAGAGAACAGCAGCTGGCTGCTTCTATCAGGTCAAAGGTGATTCGAGTAGGCTAATGCCACAAGAAGAAGGACCGTGTAAGGATGAGAAACACGTCTCGATGGTACACACGCACATGGTAACCAGAATGAAAATGCGACTGTTTGTGTGTGTTGGTGAAAAATCGTGTGATTAATTTCGAGAATGGAAAAGTGGCAGGGAACGGGAAATTTGAAAAAGAAATAGCGTTGCCTTAGGCTGAATGCGTGAATGATAAAGAGCTTAACCAATGTAAGCGTAAGAAGGTAGTACCATCTGGAATTTGAACGATAGACGGGGAAAAAATCAAGTAGCGCACGAAAGAGGTTTGTCAATTAAAACGTCTAGGAAGCAATCGGTTATGGCAACGTTTTGCTTCTGACATGAAATCTTCGTCAAAACGAGAGTACGGTAAAAAGGAAAGCTAGATAATGTGACAAATTTAAACAACCTCGATATGATTGATCTGTTAACAGGCAAAACACGGTTTTCCGGTATTTAAGGCGAATGCTTTACAACACTATAGGAGTGTGCGGAATTCGAAAGATAAGATATAACGAGCGTACCAAGAGTACAGTTCACAAAATACGTTCTTTTGCATGCGTAGATCGAAGTTTGCTTTAAAGGTCGCATGTACGGGCAGTCAACCACATGTTGAGGTAGGGAATTGCGATCAAAGATAGGATGCAGGGCAATCAATCAATGCGGTAAATTGAGATGTAGGGAGATCGGGTTTGTCCGCGTGTCACTTTCTCACAACCGTGTCTAAGTGGGTGTCTTTTAGTAGTCACAATTTTATAAGTCAGAATAACATAACGGCGCACTGGGCTTTGGCGAAACAGCTGACATCTTGTACGGTTTGAAATCTTGTGTCTAGGGTAAGTGCAAGCTGGCAAAAAGGATGAAGGTACACAGCGCCTTGTGCTAAATGCTTTACTGTGTGAAAGCGGCACCTGAACCATCCACGCCCAGAAACGATCGAAGCTTAATTCTTTCCATTTAAGCATCCTCAATCGTTGATGGACAAATTGACAAATCCTAAAGCTAGTCTAGAGAGCATGATCACTTTACGACGACAGCGCTGCCTACGTTGGCTGAGTGGTGTGCATAATAGAAAAGGTTCTCACTCGAAAACATCTACTCTATGGTAAGTTGGAACCAAGAAGTCGACTGCACTTGCGGTAGCAAGACGTTAGCAAAAGAGACATGAAAGCGCTTGACAATGATCCTACGAGTTAGGAAGAAATTACTCTTGACCGCTGAGTTTGAAGGTGAGGCACCATGCAAAGCGTCGTCTGCAAACTGAGGAAGAACAGATACAGCTCTTGACTGCTGATCTGAGATCACACTGTCTGCGTGCAATTGACACAGCCTATCGCCGCGATCGTGGCGTCAAATTTCAGTTTTATTTATAACTTTCCCATTGCAAATCATTAAACGCAATATTACCGCATCAACCGGACTGGAAACATTTCGAAGCAGGCATTAGTGTGTAAGTGGGACGAAGATTAACAAAAGCCAAAAAACCGATTTCGTAATCAAGGATAGGAATCGGTGCAGTTGACGTATTTAAACCCGATTCCATCCACAAATGACCGACCGCCTTTGATCGCTCACTACTATGTCAGGGAGAATTCTTCACTGCTGCCACGACCTCAAGAACTTTGAGTGACAGTCACCTTCATCATAGAATATATACGAGTGTTGCTACTCTGCTCACAAATCACAATTAATAACGTGCTCACCAAGGAGCCCGTCTAAGCCAACAATGACACCGGTACCATAAGCGATGGATTCAGACAGAGTCTGTACGTATGAACCCACATGCAAAGTGCACACTGCAACGGGGATAAGATACTTTCAGCCTGCTCAGGTCTAGAAATAATACAACTAAGACTGCAGCCTGTTTCCGCATGCAGCGTAGTACAAGTAACAGTACAATTTGGTTTGATTTTGTGCGACTATCTCCTCCTAGAGGATTAGGCAGCTTCAATGAAGATTCTTGGGAATTTGGGTACAAAGCGACCTGGCCAGCATTACTCGGCGTTTGGCAGCAGGGAGTTGTCAGAAAGAAGAGATCAATTTAGTGGGGTATTGTACGGCTCATGAGCGTTTAACATGATGACGACCACAGTTTTTAACCACTAGAAACCGTCCACGTCATAATCTTCATATTTCAGTAGCAGCCAAAAAACAACAAAAACCACTCACCTGACGCTCTTGTTCCAATTGCTCTTGCTTCTCTTGTTCAGCCTTTTTATCCGCAATAACTGGCAAAAGGATAAAGTTGAATGAACATAAATCAAAAAGAATTCACTAGAAAAACAATCAAAACAATGAAACAGCGCCTAGAGCTGGGTTATTGCTAAAGAGAACCACAATCGATGAACTTGAGCTTCGACGACATGCAGTGTACGAGGTCGAGCAGCGGGAACAGAAAACAACAAAGGGATTAGCGGTTTCAGAGACACACACACGATCGTGGAATCACGCGTTTAACGAACACATACGGGCTTTCGACAGTTGCAACTGCACACGGCGCTTGAGCAATTCTTGGGGAGTAAGACGCGGGACCGCACTGGTGGACAACGTGTAGGATGTCTGAAAAAAGCAAAAAACAAAAAAAACACGTAACTATGACGATCTACGCGATAGAAAACGGGAGAAGTGTACGTCAACCACAAAAGACGAACAACTGTGTAGGTGAAATAGTTATGAGTTGCAGTTTGCTGAAAAACAATATATTTGAGTAATATAATCCAAGTGTAAAGCGCGTGAAATCAGTCGAGGAGAGCAAGTGAAGAAAATGTGGATTTTCGTTCATTATATTCCATATTTGGAAAGTGTTTTTTTGTCGGACAAACAGAAAGGCTGCGAGAGTAGGCAAAGCAAAATACTCTATCAAATCGTAGGCGAACAACAATGTGATCAGTTAGGCTAAGCAGGTATCTGAGCTCCAAATACCGGATTTGGTCACAAATCAGTGGAGGCCACATTAACGGGAGCCGACATGAGGGCACGTGAAATACAGAGCCGAGGAGGTCAATAGTTCGAGCTTATATAAGTGTGCAGAAGTAGAAAATAGAAAACAATGTTCACATAGGATAGAGTATAGGGAAATAAGCGTTTTAAATCGATTGTGAAATAGATCACGACAAGTTAGTTTCAGTTATTTGCAAACTAAGGTTCACGAACGGTTTATCGTCACAAATTAATACTCCGATCACATATTATATTAATATTTACGAAAATTCAAAAAATGATCGCGCGGCGCTAAGTATCATAAAGAAGTGAAGTAATAAAATGCGAATAAAGAACGTAAATTCAATTACACAACGTCAAAACGAACAAGCTTAAACGAGCAAAAACACGCCGAACCTGGCGATAATTACCACTCTTGAGTGGAGACAGTACGAGGAAACCTATCGTGGAGCGGTAAGATGGAAAGCTTAGAGTTTAGACACATGCTAACGCTCCTGCATCAACGAGTGATAAATGACTGTGTAACGGTCTACACGAAAATTGCAATTGTTTCCAAACACAATGAACACAAACGACACGAAGGTGATCGCAAGCGAACAGAAAAGTAAAATCTTTAGACGCAACGAAAAATTGTATTAATAAAAAAGCCTTAGTGAAATCAAATTTTACTGACTACTTATAAGTAGCCTAGCTGCAGAAATTATGCACACAACAGTCGGTTCAAGGACATCCGAGGTTAAACAAAATATTGAGAACAAATACTGACTTTTGCGGGGGTGGCGATTGAGGTTGTCTGAGAAGTCATCATCTTACCCGCGGTAGTGTCCACTGATCCACTGCCTGGACGACTGTATGCAAAGTATGAGACGGAAAATAGGTGAATAAAATATTAAAAACAAATGTCGGCGGGAATCGAAATAAAAAGAACTGGAATTACAAATGGGGAGATACATGTTATGATCAATCTGGTCGGAATGAAATAAACTATTCCCGTGGAGAAATTTACTTCGCAGAATATTTACGGACTTATTTCTAGGGATCCGTCGAAAATGAATGATGGCTTGATGCTCACAGGCACGTAGCGTGACTCGGTGAATATGCGTACCCACCTTCATCAGTATCATAACCTGGGTTTACTAGCCATGTGTATGACAGTGGAACATAAATGTGCCATGCAAGATGAGATATTTCCCTCAAAAAAGCGTCCGAGGCGCACTGGAATAGACACAGTGACGAACGCAGAAGTGATCTGCGAGGCCTATCCACTCTGGACAGATAGCATCAGCCGGTCTGTTAGCAAACACTCATAGAATGGAACACGTCCTTAATAGTAATAAACATCATCATCAGGGACTACATTGCAATACTGAAAGTTGAATGCAGGTCGGACGGACTGTACCGAAATGTCGATATAGAGAAGCAGATGGGTTGGGTCACGTTTTACGGATGCCGGACCACCGACTTCCAAAACGGATTCTTTTTGCGACGCCACATCCTGATTAATGTAAATCTCGGGGTGGCCAAACCGTCACATGGCATAGCAGTTAAAAACACTTAAAAGTAACCTTTCCAAAGTAGGCGCAGCGCGTCTTCCAGGCTGGTGTCCCCGCGATCATATATCGCAATGGTTAGTTACGCTTCAGGATATGTCCCGAAACCGTGTTCAATGGCGGTCTTGCACTAAGCATCTTCTTGGAGTGTTTGCATAACCTTGTATGTTGTCAAGCGGAGTGACGAGAAAAGCTTGTTATGATGCATGACAGTGAAAGCCGCAAGGAAGCTGCCGTGCTGATGTTGCTCTACTCGTTCACGAAACTTGTTTGAATGCATGTTCCATTCGAGGTGTAGGCACCTCTTCCCAGTTTGTTTGTGCTTACTCTTCTATAGAATCCGTAGCTATTTAAGTCCAACCCATCCCAATCGTTTATGATTTTACTTTTTCATGGTTGTATGGCAGTTGAACATTCGGTACGTGATACCGGTGTAATGCTGTCTTTGATGATGATGTACCAGTGACATGAAGATGGCTGTAGACGAGACATGATCCGGTGTCGAGGGGACAATTTTCTTTCCACTGATCACTTTGAAGAAAAAGTGTGGAACGGCAGGTTCATGCTGTGGGGGAGTACTACCGTATGGTGCTGGGAGAATATATCACAGGCCGCACACAAACTACGCCGATCTTACGCGTATGGGACATTCCTGTTAACATCATGCACGAGATGCACATCTACGGTCGACATCGACCACAGGAATGGAACATCAGCAACAAATACGACTGATGTATGTCACACGACGATGGGTTCAGCCTAACCAAAACGTTGACGCTATCATATTTATTATCAATCGTATTTGAAAGCTGCATTTGAAAGCAATATTGTTCAAAAAGGAATACAACAACTACAACCGAAAGATTGCTGAGGCACAACTGTCATTATTGCTTGCCAAAATATTTGCTAGCACATGTCACGGATGTGCAATCGTGCAGCACTTATGTGCTTTGCGGCTAACACCGTGCTAAAATGATTGGCCATCGGTGGTGAGCTGCATGCTGAAACACGCTGGAGTCTCACTACCATTTCTATTATCCCCTCATATCTGTCTAGGCCTGAGCAACCTAACAGTAATATCGCACGTGTGCAGTCTGACTGTGCGGCACTTTGCCTGGATCAGGCCTATGCTTTCATACCATACTAGTACTAGTGAACCTGATGGTAGTCAAGGCCACACACACATCAGCAAATCGCTGTATGAAACAAATTCAAATCTATCCTTGTGATTTCATACATAAGTTAGTATGAAGAAAATGAATACAATCCCGTAAACAACAGGAAACGGGATAAACAAAGAGCGATATTCAAGGCAACATATATCGCTGTGAGCGCTGCATGAGAGATGTTATCTCACAAATTAAACTGTATAGTGATTCGAAACGCTGTGGACCATCGAATGAAGATGCACTTTTGATGTACATCAATGGTCGGCATCGACCGAAGGCTCTCAACCATGCACGTTCCTATGCTGTTGTGTGAAGGTTCTATACACAAAAACAAGCGGTGGCGTAATCAAGGTTGTGCAATCGTGCAGTACTTTGTGCTGTGCGGCTAACACCGTGCTAAATTGATTAGCCAGAAGTAGTGAGCTGCATGCTGAAACACGCGGGAGTCTCACTACCATTTCTGGTTCTTTTTTCTTCCTCATATCTGTCTAGGCCTGGGTAACCTGACAGTATCTTCGCCCACGTGCAGTCTGTGACTGTGCGGCACTTTGCATGGATCAGGCTTGTGCATTCATGGATGATGGTAATCGAGGTTGCATGAGAGGTTACGATACGGTGAAGTAACACAAATCTAGCAAAAACAAGGAACAACATCATCGGTATTGATAATACAGTGAGTGCATCGTTGCATCTAATGAGCGTTAACCATCAACGCATTAAGTTGACCATGATAGACGATGAAACGAAATACATTGTGATAATCAGGAGATAGAGAATAATGAATTTGTGGACAACGATCAGACTTCAAGGATTACGCATCCCCCAAATCCCACTAGTAGGTCATTTTGATGGGATCATTGTGTGGGCTACAGATTATCTACCAAAAGCGTCACAGCGATTTGACACCACATGGATGTGTTAGAGCATACATCAACGTATCGGGGAAAGCTTCATGATGATGATGATGATGATAGGGAAAGCACCGAAATGAGAGCTTACTGAGAGTAATGTGACTCGGAAACACGTCTCTCACGCGAGCGGGTTTCTCCGTCACTCTCATCGGACAGACTGGATTGTTCGTCAGACTCCAGCTCCGGTCGATAATATCGCTTGCGCACCACAACAGGTGGCTCGTCGCGACGCGGTGGGTTCGCGTCTCCCGTTTCGTACAGGCGACTGTCCGGGGAATCAAGAGCGGCAGTTCCGCTGTCACAAGGCAAACGAAACGTAAAAAAGAGGTAAATTAACGGGGCTAACATGTCACAAGGCTTAGGGTTATATAGAATGCAGCCGATCGAATTGGTCTATCGGAAAAGCTTTTTAGAACCTGGCAACAGAAGAGTTGAAGAAGTGTGAGGCACACTTGTATGTATGTACGTATGAAAGCACAAGCCTGATCCAGACAAAGTGCCGCACAGTCAGAGACTGTACGTGGGCTAAGATACTGTCAGGTTGCCCACGCCTAGACAGATATGAATAAGAAAAAAGA
>JACCGJ010000719.1:0-10503 GCA_013407085.1 Atriophallophorus winterbourni
AGCTGACCTCTCGCCGTGCAGTTCTGTCGTAAGTTTTAATCAGTGTTTGGACCTCATCTGGGGTAAGCGTTTTCTCTGAATTCTCCCCCTAATTTTATGCAAGATTATGTGTTACCCTTTTTTTAATCGTTGTTTGGTATATAATGCTAAAATTCTGTTTGTTTAAGACACCTCTTCTTTTGCTGACCTCTCACCGACTGGTGGGGAGAAATGTATCCTATCTGTCCAGCATCATTCCTTACTGTGCTTCCTAAATACACCCGGATAATCCCTTGGCATCGCGATCGTCGAGGATATCCAAACCCACTAAGAATATACGGCTTTGCATTGGTGGTTGCTTCTTGCAGCTTCCCACCGAAAGAAATTCTGGACGCTCGATTGGCTCGTTCGCCACTTCTGTCCTGTGGCAACTGAACTGAACTGAACTGAACTGAGCCCTACCTTCCATTCCAGATATCCGGAAACAAGAACGTGTGAAACCTACGAACTGTATACGCAATATCGAAGTTCCGAGTGCTCAACTGCATACCGTCGAAAAAAACCTGGGCGCGTGGTTGGCTTTTAGTCAACTTCAGCTCTGTGTAACTTGAACTTGAACTTGTACCTGAACCAGAAATCAACCTTGAACTCGAGCAGCTGGAAAAACGCGGAAAATGTGACTAGGATTATAAATTGTCATTGTATTTTGTATTTTGTATTCTGGTTCGAATTTTGGTTTCTTTCGTTCTGTAATTCTTAGTTCTTTCTCACCAATTTATATTTTGTCATGTTTAAAAGGCCGAAGCCTCGAAATTTCGATGAGGTTTAATGATTTTCAGTAACTACGATGGTTTCTTGCGGCGTAATAAATTCTTATATGATATTCGGAGATGTTATTCTATTTATTCGTGAACATCTTTAATTGTTCGATGTTTAAATTCATGCTAACACTATATGACGCCGTAGCTAATGCGCAGTCTCGTATATACTTTTTCCCACTAAAGCGTTCTCCAATTGGCTGCACTCTCGTGCGCTTCATCAGCACGTAAATGAGAAAACTAGATACAGAGATGGACACTCATCATCTACACTGGACATAATTCTGTCTAAAGGTCCCAAAGATGTCCAAAACCTCGCTTACAACTTACTTTTGGAGCAAAGTTACCATGTCAACATATTATTCCAGGCAATTATCTACTTCCCTAACCCACCATTTAAATACTGACGTAATATAAATCTAGATTACTGTAATGCAGTAGGGCTTTCCGCTTCAAGATGTGACTGGTTCTCTTAAACCGATTACATCGAGAGGAAATGGACAGTTATTAAGTGTAATATCGTAAGCCTTCGAGAACTTTACTGTTCTTTTAAACCCGTACGGCTAAAGAGCAAGCCGCTTTGGTTGACTCCTGCTGTGCGACATCATTAGGCGCGACAGAAACTATCGGAAAAACACAGCCTTTCTGACAGTAAAGATAGAACGAGGGTTATGCGAAGCTGCGAAACTTACCTGATAAACACTACTAAAAAAGAATCCTAAGAAGTATTTTAGTTAGGTCCAGTCTAGAGGTAAAACAAGGTAGCACATAGGTACTCTAATATTAGACCATAGCGAGAAATCCAGTTGTGACTCCGACAAGACAACAAATTTGCTGGATTATTTTCAAAGTGTACATAGAATGGATGGAGGTAATGCGATTCATTCAGTCCCAACACTTGGTGATAACTGTGATCTGTTGAGAGCTATCGAAAGGGTCATTAAATAGTCGAAAGATAGGGATCTTCCTCTGGATTACAGTAAATTTTATCTGTTATCTGCAGCAGTCGACAAAATTACAGTGACTGCAAATAGCAGTAGGATCGACTTCAAATCAAGTGGAGTGACGAGAAAAGCTTGTTATGATGCATGACATTGAAAGCCGCAAGGAAGCTGCCATGCTGATGTCGCTCTACTCGTTCACGAAACTTTTTTGAATGCATGTTTCATTCGAGGTGTAGGCACCCCTACCCAGTTTGTTTGTGCTTACTCTTCCATAGAATCCGTAGCTATTTAAGTCCCACCCTTCTCCATATTTTTCATGGTTGTGTGGCAGTTAGGCATTCGGTACATGCTACCGGTGCACGGATGTGCAATCGTGCAACATTTATGCGGGCTGCATGGTGAAACACGCTGGAGTCTCACTACTATTTCTAATTCCCCCCTCATATCTGTCTAGGCCTGGGCAACCTGACACCATCTTAGCCGACGTGCAGTCTGTTACTGTGCGGCACTTTGCCTGGACAAGGCTTGTGCTATCATACCATCATACCATACCGGTGTAATACTGTCTCTGATGATGATGAGTTAGTTTGAAAATGTTTCAAATTTTTTTGATTTTATACTCTTATTACTAGGTTTAAAAAACAAAAAAACTGCACATAAAACTCTGATTATATAATGTCACGTTTTAAATGTACGCACAAATTTTTCCTTAGCTAAGCTCTCACCGGCTTGGTGAAAAAACCCTTTCCGTTTTTCCCCAATCTTTCCTGACGTATAATCGTCTTTTGCATACTACTAGGATCCCAACGAACAATGAACCGACTTTGGCGGTGGTGGGCACTCCTTTAAATCTTTCCATCAACAGAACATCTGAACGCTCGATTGGCTTATCTGCCATTTACAGTTCTATGCCAACTGAACTGAACTGAAATATTGCAATCCTTTGTGGTGGTTCATGCTACGTGAAAATTACAGTATATATAAAAATGAACAAGTAACCACTCAATAATTCTTCAATCCATTTGGAAAGCGATTCTCTCCAGATCGGCTTTCGATAGATTCAGTCCAAACGTCAAAGTATTACCACAGATGTGGCAGCGGCAAATCCGAGAGAAGCTGACTCGAACAAACACCGAGTGGTGCTGGGGACACCGCTTTGTACCCAAATTCCCAAGAATATTTATTGAAGCCGACTCATCCTCCAGGAGGAGATAGTCGCACAAAACACATACATATACATATTCTTCGTATTCTGTATAGACGGCAGACGTGCATTCATACAGTACTTTTGTGCTATACATCTTACACAGTGCAAAAGTGATTTATAATCATAAGTGAGCTACATACGAAAACAGGCTAGAGTCTCGCTGCCATTTTCTCATTTTCTGTCTAGGCACTGGCAACCTGACAGTCTCTGGCTGTGCGACACTATGTCTGGATCAGGCTTGTGCTTTCATTCATTCATTCATTCGTTCATCTTAGCCCAAGTGCAGTCTTTGCCTATGCGGCAATTTATTCGGTTCAGGCCTGTGATTTCATAGATTCATCATGCATAGACGGCGAAGGGCCTCGCTGTGTAAGCCTCATCAGATTCTCTTCATTTACATAGTCCAGCCATTGGCACGATCGCTATTCAAATGAAGTGTTTCAATTTAACGATGGATCGCCTCTTTTTAAGTGCTTGCTTGAACTGCTCTTTCGTGTTTGCAACAGACCGTTCCCTCAACTGCATTCCAGATATTCACTGTCCTGTTGGATTCGTGTATTGATTTATTCACTTTCGTTCCTTCTTCTTGTCATGTATATTGTAACTCACTCTCAATATTCTTTTGTTCTAGCCCCTTCAACTTAAATGGCATCTAAAGCTATCTCCGAAGCATCTGCAAAGTCGCTTTTGTACAACGAGTTACGAGTCGACAGTCTTTCGAAAAACCCGTTTTCTGTTTGGACTGGCGGATCGTTTGAGAATTCCGTTGAATGGATCAATGCCTATTCAGTTTGTTCAAAATGCTTTTTATTTATGCGCAGGGTTTTGTCATTAAACCGGATGTTTTAATCAAACGCAGAGGAAAATTAAATTTGATTGTTTTGAATAAAACTTTTGATGAAGTCTGCAACTGGGCAACCCAACTTTCGAAAGAAGTTACGAAGGCAAGTGTTTTTTTGTAACTTTCGAATGTGTATCCGTCTTAAAGAAGGTACAAATATAAACAGATTAAACCTTTTCGCGCTTTAAAATAGCAGTGATTCGATAGCCGTTGATTGTCGTTGCAATTATGGAGGATTTGTGGATTATTAAAGATGCACATCTTGATACAGACAACAGTCGGTATGTTAGCCTGTATTTCTATGCGAATGCACTTTTGTAATACCTCTGATATGAACCCCGATGTGTAATTGTGCAATACCTCTGTACTGCGCAGCTATCACCGTGCTAAATTAATTTACCTCTGGTACTGAGCTGCATGCCGAAACACACAAGAGTCCCACTGCCATTTCCTCTTATATTCCTCTACGCTTGGGCAACCTGAATATGAACCCCGATGTGTAATTGTGCAATACCTCTGTACTGCGCAGCTATCACCGTGCTAAATTAATTTACCTCTGGTACTGAGCTGCATGCCGAAACACACAAGAGTCCCACTGCCATTTCCTCTTATATTCCTCTACGCTTGGGCAACCTAATTGTATTTGCGCCACATGTAGTATCTGATTGTGCGGCACTTTGCCTGCATCAGACTTGTGATTTCGATTTCATACATACATGTGATGGAGCATAACTACCTGAGCATAACTTGCTCGATATTGCACCTCAAGGACGCTTCTCTGTCGTGTATACATGGAATCACAAGCCTAAATCAAAGTAAAGTGCTGCATATTAGAGACTACACGTAAACCATTGTTTTTATTAAGATTTTCTATTGTCTACCTAGCATTTCAGCACCTCATCTATTCAGTAGGTTTACTGATCTTTTTTATTTTGACGGTAATCAATGATAAAAACATAAGCACCTAGTGTCTGCGGCAACCATATGTTGGCTGTGAAGAGAAACATAATGGTATACAGAGCATGTATACGAAATCCTTTGCTGTACTTTCGTGAAACCTGGACAATTCACGCAAGACACGAACGGAAGCTAATTGATTTCCGTTTCAGCAGCGCTCGTCTTACTTAGATATCTTGGGTGGTTAAAGTAACAAATGGTGAAGCACCGCCTAGAGCTCGTCTTCGGAACATACTCACCTTAATACGACATCGTTACCTACGTTGGCTGGGACATGTGTAAAGGCTGGAAAATTTTAGTATTACAATTATTTATTGTATGGAGAGTTCAAATCGGGAAGTCAGCCATTGGACACTTGTGGTAAATTGACGTTTGGAAAAGATGTTCGAAAGCTCTGGATATCTGCTCTCCGTTTTGTTATGAACTTGGTCTGGACCACTATATAGAGCGTCTTCTGCAAGCTGCGGAAGAGCCGATGATGATGTGATGTGAAAGCACAAGCCTGATCCAGGCAAAGTGCCGCACAGTCAGAGACTGCACGTGGGATAAGATACTGTCAAGTTGCCCAGGCCTAGACAGAAATGACAAAAGAAATAGAAAAATAGAAATGGCAGTGAGACTCCAGCGTGTTTCAGCATGCATCTCACTACTAGTGGCAATCAATTTAGCACGATGTTAGTCGCACAGCACAGAAATACTGCAAGATTGCACATGCGTGCATTCAAGTAAGTGTTGTGAGCAAGCAGAGCGACATCAGCATGATAGCTTCCTTTCTGGCTGCGGGAGAGATGCGAATCGGACTGTTAAATCGTCTGAAAGGCTTTGGAGCGTGGAACTGTCATAAGCTGGTGATATACATTCATGGTCAACATGTGTGGAAGGAGGCCAACAACCATGCATAATTTCCAGCTCTCATGAAATTTGTGAAATCCTATTTTGTGTCTGTCTAAGTACCGCGCAATCATCATCATCATCACGGACAGCATTACACCGGTAGCGCGTACCGAATGCTTAACTGCCACACAACCATGATAAAGTAAAATCCTAAAAGATGGGGAAGGGTGGACCTAAATTGCTACGGATTCTATAGAAGAGTAAGCATAAACAAACTGGGTAGAGGTGCCTACATCTCGAATGGAACATGCATTCAAACAAGTTTCATGAAGCTAAACATAATGGTATACAGCGCGTGCATACTAAATGCTTTGCTGTACTTTAGTGAAACCTAGACGATTCACGCAAGACAAGAACGGAAGCTGAATCGATAAAAAATTGATTGAGCTATATCGGGGTTTATACTTTTATTTCTGCTTGCCGTCAACCTTTCATAATGCAATAAACTTACGACGTTGTGCCATTAAAGTGCTGTTTAGCAAGATAGAAAATGAAATCGACCCATATGGTGTATGATTGTAAGATCTAAATCGACTATTATTAGCATGTAAAATGTTATTTTGAATTCGACGTCATTCATTGGTTTCACAGATCGATGGCGTGTTGGGAACTATCGATCGGTTCATTTTGGAACCATTTGTAGCTCATGATCGAGTGAGTTTCTTTTAATGCCCATATTTTCCGTGTGTTTTATTATTTTTCAAAGTGACCTATTCCAAAGTTCTGTTTTGAAAACCTTCAGACAATCAAACCTAACAATCCATAGTATTCTAAAGCCTAATATTCTATAGTATTGTGACAATTTTTACTCAACAACTATGTATGTTGGATAATACAGAGCTGTAAAGCGAAAGGAGCTTCGTCCCATCTTTAATACAACGAAATATCTGTTATGAGACCACCCCTCTGTAATTGAAAGCGTTTTGCTTTGTGTGCGTCTCTGTTATTTCTCACAATCACGTCCCAAGCACGAGCGATTCTGTATGAAAGTTTATTGAAGGTGTGCACCACGGCAAAATGAAAAAATGGAAAGATGTTTTATGTAAATTCTCAACTATGACAATTTACTTTCGGAGCTGTCTACTTATGTATATTAAATTGCATTACTCTAACTTATGAGCATCATGGTTCTCCGTGTCAATTTGTCCGGATTCTCTACTTCACTTCTCAGATTTTTTGGGGGACTCCGCTTCAAAATTACTACAATTTATACAATCGATTTTGATATTCCAGTCAACTAAATTCAATAGGCATAAACACAACAGACACTATGTTCAACAGGACTAAAATATTAATAGTTTCATCGCGCATAGAAAGAAACATCGAGAATTTTGCTAGTTGGGTTGACATTGCAATAGCTGATGGTTTACACCTCGTCCTTGTTAATAATTATTGTTTTTATTTACCTACGTCTGCCATAATGCTCTTCATCTTTAAGCCATGTTCCTTATTCCAAGCTTGTCACTATACCACACCGTGTATTATTGTGTTCGCACCTAAATTGCTGTTCTGTATCTTACTTGACGCGTGTGAGGACGACTGACAAATTAATTCTTCATTCAAGTTTCCAGCTGTTTGTGACATCCCGCAAATCTAACTAATTACCTTGTTTTGTACTACTTTGTATTCGACGCCCTATGAGACTGGTTCAGATAAAATCTGCTAAATCTAGACGTGAACGGGGTTCATGCAAGTTATATAAGTTGTATTATTGCAGAATCGAATCACCTTTAGGTTTTAACTCTGATTATGGCATTACTGGTTCCCGCACACCGTGAAATGTCCGAGAAGGGTTCTTCCAATTTATTCTGGGCTTATTTTACTCGTTCTTGTTTGTTCAACTCTGCGTTTGAATGCTCTCAAAATCACCTTAAAGAACAGTTTAAAATGTGAGATAGAGGAAATTAATTAAGTAGCTGCACAAAGAATTATCCATCTGAGCCATCACAAGCCAGGCAAAGTGTCAACGTTGCCTGAGCTGCTCCTTTTTTCAACTTGAAAATTTATCACCATCTTTACAAGTCCAAACAGAGTTTCACAACACTTTAACTGCCTCAATTTCAGACTGAAGAATACTACGCCTGCATTTACACGGAACGAAATGCCAACGTGATTTTATTCTGCCATCAAGGGGGAGTTGACGTGGGTGATGTGGATAAAAAAGTGGGTTTATCTCATTGCAAGTTTTGTTTATACCCGCTGATGCTAGATAATAACCTTAATCTTAACCTTATTACCTTAATCTTATAACCTGCCTGTAGTGTTTGTCACTTCTCCTCATGGCGTCGCTTGATTATCCTCGGTACGTATCATTATAGTAGACTCGTTAATCCAATTTTTTGCTTGTCGGGCGCCACTTTTGGTGGGAAATTTGGGTGAACGGTCGTTGTACACCATAACGCATCCGGATGTAGCAGCATAAAGTACACGCAGTATGTTGATGTACACAGCAAGGTGTTAAACAGGACATTTCGATCGACTGAATCAAATGCTCCTTTGAATTCTAAAAAGATGGTTTTTGTCGGCTGTCGATAAGTGTGCCGCAGTTCTAAGATCTGTCGAAGAGTAAAAATCTGGTCAACACAGCCTCTGCCAGGTCGGAAGACAGCTTGCTGCTCTCGGATCTGTGATTCCCTAGGCGATGTTAATCTTCGAAGGCATATGGACGCTAATAATCTCGTAATGAAGGGAGTGAGACTTATCCCACGAGGATTAGAGCATGAGCTTCGCAAACATTTTTTAAATATAGGTATGATAACTGATTCGCCCCAACTCGGAGGGACGGATTCTGACAACCACACTTCGCGGAAGAGATCGCCTAATGTGCTAATTAAGACTTGGCCACCTTCTTTGAACAAAACAGGCGGTATGTCATCGGGGCCAGCAGCTTTGAATCGTTTCATGGATTCTATACATGCTTTAATTTCTAAATCACTAGGGGGATCTACGCTAACAGGCCAAGGATCATACCGTTTCAAGTCAAGTAACAAATCCGTTGTAGGCGGCTAGCTGAATTGTTCTTCCAAATGTTCGGCCCAGCGTGAAAGGCGACGATTCTCATTCGTGATAAGAGTGCCGTCTAATTCAGCGATATTATCACTCACTCCTTTGTTCGTGGGGCCCGTCGATCGAATAAGTTGGAAGAGTTTTCGCACGTTACCCGCATTATTTGTTCTTCCCATTTGTTCGACCTTATTTAGCCACCACTTTAGTATGTTTTCTGTGTGGTCGAAGGTGTCATGTTTCACTCATCCGGTCTGCGGTTTGCTTGCGGTTGGGTTCATTGTGTGTTCTTCCTCTCGATTGTGAACGGATTACTCAATCAGCTGTTTTGTGCAATCGAGCTACGTTGCATTTTTCGGATATTATTTTCCTATGCGGATTTGAGATCGTGTATTACTTTTGTATTGTATATTGATTGACCATCGGTAGTGAGCTGGAGTCTCACTACAACTTCTATTTCCTTTCTAATATCTGTCTAGACCTGGGCAACCTGACAGTATCTTAGCCGACGTACAGTCTGTGACTGTGCGGCACTTTGCCTAGATCAGGCTTGTGCTTTCATACGATACGAGAGATTCCATGACAACCACACTCCATTTCAATTAGTTCACCTCTTTTACAACCTTGTTTGGATACTTTCTGCAGTTTGTAGGCTATCTTTTTACGCTTTTCAGCTTCCTTCTCTTGGCATTAAGCTTGCGCTAATTTCTCACTTTAAATTCTTTCATATTTTATTTCATTTAATACTGTTCATCTGCTATAATTTCTGCCCATTTTTTCCAAAGACTATGTTGCTCGAACGTTGTATCAGGATCGTTTCACGTGCATTCTCTGTTCATAAATGAAGACATTCTTGAAAACATCTTAAAATGTTTGTTCTTGCGGTCGACTTATAAATATTATCCACAATGATAATTCTCACCCGTTGCATAACGATCTCCTTAAAACTCAAGAGTCCTCAAATGCTCGTTTGAAACACATCATACTGCCTTCTAGAACTTACTTTTACTTTTGTGCAACTATCTCCTACTAGAGGATGAGTCAGCTTCACTGAAGAGTCTTGGGAATTTGGATACAAAGCGGTGTCCCCAGCACCGCTTAACGTTTGTTCGAGTCAGCTTTATCTAGCCTTTGCACAACCAAGTGTGACTTGCAAGGCAGCAGGGAGTTGCCAGAAAGAGGTGGTGTGCACCAACTAACCGTCTACGAGACTCTGCTTCAGATATTTCCTCATGGTTTTCTCCCGAAGCCTTTCCTCGCGATCGTGTATCCCGCAAGGCAGCGAAGATTTAAAATTAGGGTTTTCCTTCAGTTATATGAAATGCCCTCCCAGACTAACGCGCTCCATCTGCCCGAAGCAAACTGGTTTTCAGGCGCCAGTCACTCGCCCTCACCCCTTCTCCTGTTGGTAGAAGCAGTTCCGCCGGGCTCGGGGAGGCTAGAAGCTGGACTTGGTTGTCAGAGGCTATTTGAGACGAGCGCCATATGGGAGCATTCTATAGATAGTTGGGAGCGTATCCCTACTGCCACCACGTCTATGACAACCTTTGGAACCGGCTTCTAGAACGAGTTCACATTGGAGGTCCTTTATCCCAGTAGTTTCTTGTGTATTTTGTACAAAATTCTTTGTACTTTTAACGTTAGTCTGAAGCTGGGATTTTGAACATTTTCGAATAATGCGTTATCCTTCGTCTTCTTCTAATGCCCGATCTTCCTGCATTCCATTTCCACAGGCTAGACGGTACAAAATCTCCATAGCGAGCATAATGAAACGCGAGCAATCTTCTCAGCCTATTTGCTCGGCCGAAGAGCTTCGCCAAAGCCAATTATTTGATGACGTTGCATGTGAACACCGTCGAT